>CM069865.1:80532251-80819302 GCA_036172795.1 Pelodytes ibericus | reverse complement strand
AGAACAGGGTCCAGGTGACAAACCTGATATAGAATATCCTCACGCTCCTGGAGGCTTGAGGCCCCAGGTTGGTGCGACCACATACCAGGACCCTGAGGGAGCAGCTGTGGTATCCAGTAAATAACAAGGACACAATTTGAAGATACCCTGCAGCAGGCATGGAATATAAGACTGCTGACAGGATAAGCAGGATGCTGCAGGCCAGGCAAAGCAGAGCAATATAAAAGTCAGAAAAAACAAAACAATGGATCAGATAAAATAATAGTCAGCAATGAAAACCAGGAACTGATCAGAGCAATCTCTGTGTACATGGTGTCCCAGAGGCGGCAGGGCTCTGCCGTCCCTTAAAAATTATCCTCTCTTTTTTTTCTTTTTTTTCCTACTCTTCTCTTCTTCTGTTTTTACTCCTTTCCTTTTCTTTGAATTTTTCATACACATAGTGGCATTTAATATTTAATAAGTAACGCTTTGGTTAACCACTAGAGGCGTCTGCTATAACCATTACGACTACTACAATTAATAGAATTAATTTTAATTAACAAGTAGCTCTATTTCAATGGCTTTTTGTATGTGTGTATGAGATGATAAGATCTGTTGGTCTGAACTGGCTCCTCTCCTGACTTAAAAGGGAATTTCGTGTTACCCCTTTGGGGTGCAGCCACAGGCGCCAAAAAACAGTGTAAGTGAGAAACGTGACAATAACTTTTTTATACTACTATTTTAATCTCATAGACAAAGACACTGTTTAATGTACAATTTTGTGTTATATCATATATTTTTTAGCATTCCTGAAAAACTTGGATGTGCTGCTTTTCACTTGTTTGTCGTTGAGCATTAATTGGCACTTTACTCTCCACTTCGGACAAGGCCGGACTGATTTTATTTGCCCTGCGCCAGTTTGTAACCATTTACGGTGCTTTGCGAATACGAAAATGTTTCGATTTATTTTCCAAATTTTCAAGAAAAAAGTGACTGAATCGTAGAGTTCTAGTGACCCCTAGAGGTGGGAATGGGAACTAAGGCCCCAAATCGAGAATTTATAGATCAGCTTTGATTTTGCAAGCACTAAGATCTGTACAGGGGACACACCGCCCCCCAAAAATATTTTTTAAAAGCCACATTTTGTGGGCCTATGAAAACTGGTGGCTATTACACCACCAGATAATCTCTCCCCCTTTTCTACGAACTTCCCAATTCTTCCCTCGCCTCTACATAGAGAAATATGGATGAACTAACTCTAAATATTGGTTAAAACCAAAATCACCTGTTTTTTAAAAAAAAAACCCTGATTGGTCTAGGGTTATAACAAAAACATTTTAAGATCATATGATGAAGTGCAATGTCCACCTGAGGAGATATTAATAGAAGTGATAAAAAATATTTTGTAATTCCAGATTTAAGTTAATAAGAGAATAAATTGGGATAAAATGGGTCATTTAAAATAGAATGTGGTAATGCCTCAAATATTAACCGATGGTTGGTCTTGAAAGTTGGATTTAAATTCTCAATCAGACAATGGCTTTATTAATTTTTTTAAATTGATCACCAGGGGGGAAATGTGTATAGATGATCATCGACGAATGCACGAGCATATATTGGGGAGATCCTAATATTGCTGAAATAATTAATATTGGGATTGTAGAAATTAAGTCTACAAGTGAGGTAATCAATATTTTTTATGTCTGGCACTTGGATATTGGTGTGACACACTGGAGCACGAAGGGTTATGGAGTTTGTGAGTTCGTTAAATGCCATATCTCATGCCCTGGCATCCACAACCCCTTTTTCCTAATGATCTATGGCTTTATATATTTTGCGGTTGACCAAATTTCTGAAACATTCGAACTTAGACCGGAATTCAAGCAGATCCTGTATCCTGATGTGGTAAGATACCCATGAAATAAATGTGCTGGGAGGGCGAGGGGTGAATTGAAGCTGTCTGTGATGTCTTTTGCAGGCCCCTGTCAAGTGTCAATGTGACACAGGAGGAGGAAAGAGTCTTCTCCTTGCTCAAAGCCACCGGAAGGTATGGCCTGAAGTTAACGGAACTCTAATAAAAATGATCTTGCACACAACATGCACCCACATACTCAAACTGTCAGGAGGAAGGCCAATGCAGAACAGAAGTGAGTAAACACCAGGATTACAGCGATGCTATCACAAGGGCCCTGAACCAGACTTGTCAGCTATGGAATGATAATGGAACCAATTGTGATTTGAGAATCTAGAGCAAAATGTCACCAAAGCAACTCAGAATTCAGCCTCTACCTAAGGACTAGGCCTTCCGTTGCACACTTCTTGTCTATCCCACACTTTGTAACTATTCTGCATAGTAGGACAAATGAGGACTACATTATCCTGCCCTTGAGATCTAACCAGCCAATCAGCATTTCAGAATACCGCCAGCCCGGTTGCGTCTTGGCAGGAAGGGATTCTCGGACATTGTTGTTTATGCTTAAAATCTGCATTTATTAAAAAAAAAAAATGATAATAATATTTGTAGCTATTAAACCCCACTAAACATGAGATTTTTAGAACAGCCTCAGACACACCCCCCCCCCCCCCTTTTTTCTTTTTTTGCTGCACAGTGAAAACACATATATTAATATTAAGATTAATTTAAAAATGAAAGGGACTAGTTTAGGTAGTTTTAGTTACTGATCCGCTGGCACAATCACCAGATACTCCCAAGACAGAGACAGCTTCTGACGATTGCACTGAATACTTCCTTAAACACAAAAAAGGGAAGATGATCAGATTAATAAAACAGAGAGGGGCTGCGGATAACCCAGTAACTGAACTGCAGGAGCAGACGCTGTATTGTGTAGTTTGTAGGCCTGTGGATGAGTTGTGTTCACACCACGGCCTGCTGTGTGGTTACTAAGTATCAGATGTGGATTCTGGGTCGTGACCTTCCAATCTACAAAGCGAGTTTATCACGTTCATCGAGGAGAAGTCATACAGCATGCATCGTGCATTCAAAGCCACATGGTGGAGTTTTATCTCTCTAGAGCTATGATTTGACTCAACCAGAACCCAAGGGACATCTAGTGGCCACTGAACCACAATACATATCATTTTTCTGAAATTCAAAATTATCGGATTATCTAGTAAATAGAACTCGAGCAGCGTAAACCCTGAGGCCAAATAATATCTAGTATTTATGTATCTCTTGAGGTTGGAACAGGGTCTGTAGTCAGGGCATTTACCGGTGAGCTGTGTCACCGGCCTTGTTTTGGGATGAGCCTGTGGAGGGGTAAGGAGCAGGTGTGAGGAAGTAAGGTTAACCAATGAGGAGGCCCGTTCCCCTGTCTGATACGCAGGTGGGCTGCAGCAACAGAGATGAGCAGCACACCTTGGATATAGGGCGATCAGACTCATTTTTTCCCCTATGGTATGGCGGGGTGAGTTCCCTCTCTCGCCTCATCCTCTGGGGATTCGCTCTCTCACCTCATCCTCCGGGGCGAGTCCCCTCTCTCGCCTCATCCTCTGGGTCGAGTTCCCTCTCTCGCCTCATCCTCTGGGTCGAGTTCCCTCTCTCGCCTCATCCTCTGGGGTGAGTCCCCTCTCATGCCTCATCCTCTGGGGTGAGTCCCCTCTCTCGCCTCATCCTCTGGGGTGAGTTCCCTATCTCGCCTCATCCTCTGGGTCGAGTTCCCTCTCTCGCCTCATCCTCTGGGGTGAGTCCCCTCTCATGCCTCATCCTCTGGGGTGAGTCCCCTCTCTCGCCTCATCCTCTGGGGTGAGTTCCCTCTCTCGCCTCATCCTCTGGGGCGATTTCACTCTCTAGCCTCATCCTCTGGGGTGAGTCCCCTCTCTCTAGCCTCATCCTCCGGGGTGGGTTCCCTCTCTCGCCTCATCCTCTGGGGTGAGTTCCCTCTCTCGCCTCATCCTCCGGGGTGGGTTCCCTCTCTAGCCTCATCCTCCGGGGTGGGTTCCCTCTCTCGCCTCATCCTCTGGGGTGAGTTCCCTCTCTCGCCTCATCCTCTGGGGCGATTTCACTCTCTAGCCTCATCCTCTGGGGTGAGTCCCCTCTCTCTAGCCTCATCCTCCGGGGTGGGTTCCCTCTCTCGCCTCATCCTCTGGGGTGAGTTCCCTCTCTCGCCTCATCCTCCGGGGTGGGTTCCCTCTCTAGCCTCATCCTCCGGGGTGGGTTCCCTCTCTCGCCTCATCCTCTGGGGCAAATTCCCTCTCTCGCCTCATCCTCCGGGGTGGGTTCCCTCTCTCGCCTCATCCTCTGGGGGCAAATTCCCTCTCTAGCCTCATCCTCCGGGGTGGGTTCCCTCTCTCGCCTCATCCTCTGGGGAAAATTCCCTCTCTCGCCTCATCCTCCGGGGTGGGTTCCCTCTCTCGCCTCATCCTCTGGGGCAAATTCCCTCTCTCGCCTCATCCTCCGGGGTGGGTTCCCTCTCTCTCGCCTCATCCTCTGGGGCAAATTCCCTCTCTAGCCTCATCCTCCGGGGTGGGTTCCCTCTCTCTCGCCTCATCCTCTGGGGCAAATTCCCTCTCTCGCCTCATCCTCTGGGTCGAGTTCCCTCTCTCACCTCATCCTCTGGGTCGAGTTCCCTCTCTCGCCTCATCCTCAAGGGGCACCTTGGACATATGGTCTCATAAAAACCCTAAACCTGGACAACAGGGAGAATAATTAGACAATGGAATTGGAAATGCCAAAGAGATCCCTCATCACAATAAGAGATTTTGTACAAATTGAACTGTAACTGAGTCATATTTAGGTCAAATCTCAGCCACTTGTTAAAGAAGGGTTTGTTGTGCATCACATGGGTCCACTGATATCTTGCATTAAAAGTTGAATTTTCCACTTTTAATACTAGCTAAGTGTTTGGTCTTGTTTCTTTTTCCTTGGACCACTGCACACTACTGGGGAAGAGGAGTGAGCTACTGTTAGAAAGTAGCATGGGAGAATTTGGATTCCCATTTGGTTCTAGAACAGCATCCAGCTCAGCAAAGATCTTACAATGCTTCAAAGAGTAAAATTAAACGTTCTGCTGGGTTTTCCATAGCTGGTCATAGCTGCTTGTAGGGTTTATATCATGTTGTGTAAACAAGACATTTGTTTTACTGTGGTTTCTTTCCATTAACTTTAGGTTGTCATTATTGTCCATATTACGGGAAGGCTTTGGAAAAAACAAAACTGTACAGGGCCCGAGGCGGTAATCCACGCGGTGTAATTACCCATGAATCACTGCATCACAATTCTATTTGTAATTTAAGGTCATAATTTTGTTAAGACTCCTGATCTGACTCTCTGAAAGAACGTCAGGAGGCCAATTTGTTGGAATTACCCACATTAAGTAATAAGGACACGTCGACTTGTTGAATCTTGCGAAGCCAATTCCTTTCCGAACCTCTGGAAGATTTGGTTGTTGAACCTACGTTTCAACAATGTTTTAAATACTAGATGTACAGAGGACAATACTTGTTGGCTCCGTGAAAGAGCCACATTTTATCATGGGGGTCACCTAATTTTTTAAAGGTTGTTCTTGGCAATTCTTGGGTAAAGTTCAAGCACCGTTGAGATATTTCAAACTCCACCAAGATGTCTTCATATGACCACACTTAGCTTCTGTAAATTGAATTATTTTTATTTTTTTCACTCCCCCTCCCTATTGTATTTTTTTTTTTACTTTTTAGTAACTGAGGAACGTATCCAAGTAGAAACCAAAAATGCTTGTACCGGGCTCCTTAAGTTTCCTGTAAGATGCTTTCACTTAAAAAGATTGTACGTGTCAAAGCCTTGACCGCTAGGCAGACCCACATTTCCGGAAAACTATACTAAGGCCTAAAGTCATGGTTTAGACTTCATTATCAGCATGATACCAGATGCCTGGCCAGGATACTGTGGTAAAACTGTACATCGCGTGAGCAGCAATTTGGGGTTTTCTACAGTGTCAACCTGGAAGACAAATGGAACTGGAACAAACACATCATGTCATCTTTGTATTATTTACTTCTCAGAAGTGCGATAAGTCAATCCCCTTTTTGCATAAAGATGGGCTGAGGATTTTTTTTTTCAAGGGCTTAGTACAGAGAATGACCCCATCTGTCTATTTAATGACCTGTCATCGTTGAGCTATATTCCGCCAGTCGGAGGTATCACGTCGCCCTCTACAGAGGATATGTGGCAACTGCCACGGTTTACAAGGGTCAGCAAGACTTTTCCAAAAAGGTTTAAGTATACTAGGGCCACATTTTGTTCCATTGATTGGTTCCTCTGTCACTGTGTCATCTACTTGGAACCTCACATAGGGTGGGACTACGAGGCAAGTGGGTTAGAAGTAGTTTCCAACCAAAATATAACACAGTCGTCTATGAAATGTCAGACTAGTTGTTCAAACATTTCTTTGGACATTGAGCGTTTTAAGTACTTCATACAAGTAAGCAATGCAACCGACATCACGACTGGGAACTCAGCAGGTCTCTACCATTACACATGATCTCCCCATACATTACTCAGTGGTGTATTCATTGACTGGTCGAGCTATCCAAGTGAGGATTCTGTCACAGCACTGGCTGTTGTGCTACTGTGTGTTGCCAGCCCGAAACAATGGGGATTATTTAAAACAATTCTGGGGAAAAGTTCTAAGTTCTAAAAGTGATTCCATTGTTTTCCAATTGATTCCAATTTTAGAACTTTGCCCCAGCATCGACTTCTATTAATTATCCTCAAAGCGTTATTGTTGAAATTAGTCAGCTGATCAAATTTGGAATCCGTTTTTTTTTCTCTTAGAGAGGCATGCTGAACGCTAATTCCCATTATGGGGGGGGGGGGGGGGGGAATGACCCACCGGTAACCAGCGGCCAATGAGAACCCGGATTTCCTTCAGCTGACCTGACATTGCCCAACATTCCGCTGTGCAAAGTGAGACAACGATGCAATCTGCCCACTGTGTCTTGAGGGGAAAAAAACGACAGCAAACACAATCACAAACACAAACACAAAACTTTGCTCTTTCTTGTATGAGACTAAAATAAAAATGTATTATTTACTCCTAAATATTTATTATTAGAGAATTTTTCAAAAATGAGCAAAAACTTTGACCGTGCATTTACTAATAATTACATTACCATTTATTTATATAGCGCCAAAAATGTACGTAGCGCTAGGTACAGAGCATAGAAGGGAGCTGCATACTAAGTTAGACAAACTAGAACAGACTGGTACATGAGGTAGAGAGCCTTGCCCGCAGAGCTTACAATCTAGAGGGAGTGGGATTATAGTTCAGCTACCAGTTTGACTGTTGCAGCCAAATCACTTTAGTTTCAAATTGCTGCCTGTGATTTTTGGCTAAAGTAAGACTCTCCCATGTATTGAGCTGCCTCCTCACCCATAAGTCGATGTGTATAATGCCATACCATATATATAGAGTGGTATATTTCTGACCAGTAGGTGTCGCTGTAGATATCACTAAATCAGCCATAGCTGCGAAACTCCTCCAAGAAGTTGGCTGGTTGTGGATAATTAAGTTATCCTCCAGCCAATCGTGCGACACCAGATAGTCAGTCCTAACTAATTATATATCAACCCAAACTGCTAATAAAATCGGAGAAGATGTTCTTGCCTGAAGATGTAGCGTCGCTGTGCTGATAGACAGGTCGTCTGCTCACAGAGGAGTGGGACTGTTGGCCTAGGCACTTTGCATTGTCACTCAAGCCATTTTTTTTTAATGTTTTTGAAGTCTGCCTTTCATCTGACTGGCTGGCAGATCTCTGGCGATTTCTCCTCTAACATCCTCTCTCGGCTCCCCTTTGATTTGCTTTGTATTCGTTCCATCTTTAAAAAAAAAAGAAAGCAAATAAGAGTCTGCTGACAGGTCCAGAGACCTAGTCCTTGAGCAAAAGCAGCAGATGATGAAAATGGGGGCCTCCCATGCCGGGAAGAAGAAGGTCTGAAGAAGGTTTCAGGTCCGTGTTCCCTTTCCTTTTGAACCTCACCTGCGTTACTTTTTATCCACCTGGAACCAGTGAAAGATGCTAGACATCCAGATCTGAGAAACAGGATTATTGAATAATTAACAGGTTGCCTATAAATACAGGTGTTTCTCTCTCTCTCACACACACACCCTCTATATTACATAGAGACATAAAGGAAGAGTAGGCTGTAGACTTGCAGATGCAACCGACCATATGCTGAACCATGTTCTACCCTTATGTATTCTCTTTGTTCTTTTTGGAAAAAAACTTGTTACACATTCTGTTCATACAGAACAATGTTACACCCTTTTCCCTGTAGAATCTTATGTACAATCCTTGTGAAATATTATGCATTCTCCTTGATCCTTGTGGATATCTGGGCACCATTCTCAAGCTATGCAGAATCATGTGCACCCCTGTTTCCTCTGTAGTTCCTGGTGCTACCTCTATTCTACCTCTATTCTTCTTGCTGATATTTGTGCAGCCCCCCTACCACTGTACTGTCCTATAGTCGCCTTCCCAATGTAGATTCTTCTTGACATCTGTGACCACCTACCCTCTTGCAAAGACACTGAGCATCTCTTCTATCAATAATAAACTGTATCTTTTCTCCTAACCTGCTCCCCATTTCCCCAAAAGTCCATAATTCATTATTAGTTGTTGAGATCAGGTGGCCTCCCAATGGATACCACCCTGAAGGAAAAAATAATCCTGCTTACACAAAACTAACAAGATTACTGCAACATAACAGGGTTCCTCTGCTCTTGGACATAACTGTGAATGTTTTTGCTGTGGAGTCTGTGATACACTCACACTGCACATTACTGTGAGTTTTATTGCTGTGGAGTCTGTGATACACTCACACACTGCACATTACTGTGAGTTTTATTGCTGTGGAGTCTGTGATACACTCACACACTGCACATTACTGTGAGTTTTATTGCTGTGGAGCTCTGTGATACATTCACACACTGCACGTTACTGTGAGTGTTATTGCTGTGGAGTCTGTGATACATTCACATGCTGCAGATTACTGGGAGTTTTATTGCTGTGGAGTCTGTGATACACTCACATGCTGCACATTACTGTGAGTATTATTGCTGTGGAGTCTGTGATACACTCACACGCTGCACATTACTGTGAGTATTATTGCTGTGGAGTCTGTGATACACTCACACGCTGCACATTACTGTGAGTTTTATTGCTGTGGAGTCTGTACTAATCTTGTTTCAGATGAAGAAAGATCTCGCCCAATATGTCTGCCCCCTATTAGCAATATACAGAGCAAAGAGTACTCAATAAGTTACTTTATTCGTATTATTTTATTAAATAAATTGAAAATATCTACACTTGATGCAATCTTTTAATTAAACAATTAATTCTAACAAACCTTGGGAAAAACTAGACCTTTTTATATTATTATTATTATTATTTGTATTATTATTTATTTATTAGATGCTCTCTCACATTTTCTAGTTTTCATGGCCTTAAAAATGTTTAATTAAAAAAATTCCTGTTTTTGTGGATTGTGGGCAGCGGAAGCAAAAGAAAGCAATTCACCCACGTTCATAAAATAGAGCATTTGGCATTTGACGGGTTAAATATCCGGAGAAGTACGGTCCTTAAAGTTTTACGGTATCAGCACTGAGTGATTCCCTTGAAGATGAAAGCAGAGCCACACAATGGGAAAGAATATGTGGCAGATTAGGCCGGGCTAGCTCATCAGGTGTGGGAGGAAGCAAATCCACCTTTCCACCTGCCATGTGCCCCTGGCTGATGGAAGGGGGCCTCTCACTCACTGAGTTTTCAAAATACATTGATGTTTAAGGAATGGGTAACCTACCAAAGCAGTATCGCTTAACTGAAGTCCAAAGGAACCATTTTTGGGGGGGATATATACCTTCCAAGTGCCCTACTGATCTGGATAGTCCTTGATGAGGGTGGACTACAGGTCAAATTTTGAGGAGAGAAGATTGTTCAAGCCCTTCATTTTACCAGTGTAATCCATTAGAAATATGCTACCCAGGCAGCCTTCAGTTCCCAAGGCTTGGTTTTGGTCAGCCCTGGTATCTTAGACCAAGCATGCTGACAGAGATGTAGGATTGTGTGGAACCCAAGTGCCCACTCTGAAACCAAATTAAAGATTTCAATGCAATCTTTCCTCATTTTCCATAACCTGAGAGGTTACCTCACTCTGTATAACTGCTTGCTCTCTCCATATTAAGCTCCCCTTCTCTATTGCTGACCCCCTATCCACTTCAGTTGGCCTTCTTCCTGGCCTCCGTGTCTGTCCACCCCCATATCCGTAAAATAATCCTTTTTCCTCCAATGTCTCCCTTGCCATGAGCTTCATATCAGTTCCATCCCCCCCCCCCCCCCCCCCCACCCCAGAACGCATTCTTCCTAAACCTGTCTGGAGAACAAGCATAGGAAAAAATAATCTGGCCCCCACCTTGTAGGAAGATGCTGAGTGTCACCTCACAGGGCTCTGAGTGTCCAAGATTTGGCTTCATGATCTACCGCAACATCTAGACCTATGTTCTCCTATAAATAGTTATTAGTCTAGTCTCTAAACCACAAATTGCCTCCAATTGAAGTTAGATGAGAATTAAATAATTCATGACTCTAGTATTATAGCAATTGTTATGAACCTGACCATGGTGGCAGCTGAAAACTTTAAACTGTTTTCCGCCTGAGTGCATTATAACCCATATTGGTAATTACTTTTATCCATCACTCCAATTGTCCTGCTAGAGTCTAGTTTCTAGTTCACTTATTCGGAAATTAAACTGGATTTCATGGGACCTAATATTTTCCAGAAAGGGACCCTCCCACCAGAAAATGAAAGGTTTTATTTTTTTTTTATTTTGCATTGTTGATTTCAGATATGTCTTTTGTTATGTGACTGTATTTATTATAATATGTAACTAAACAAATGTTAACTGGGCGCCGCCATTTTGTGAAATATAGTGTTTTTGGGTGCCACCCCCTAGTGACTTTGCAGCACTAGTATGTCACTTTGGGGCTGGGGACACAGAATGCAGTCTATAAGTCAGAATTCTGACCATAGACTTGCATTGAATGGGAGGGTAATGTAACTATTACATCACAAGGGGGCGGAGTTAGTATCCTGTTTGATCAGGTTAATCTCCTCTCTTTGTGTTGTACACAGCCACCTGGCCCTGTCCACTATGATACACAGGAGCCAGTAAGAGAGCAGGGGAGTATCTTATGACATCATCATGCAGGCTTTAGCCACAGCTGTAAAGTGAGACTGGCTGGAAGATTTTTGGATAATGTTGCATCATGGGAAATATTCACAAAATGGAGACAGGAGATAAACACCTAATTTTATTTTTACTTTTATACAAAATTAATTCAATCATAGAAGGAAAGAAAACAGTGGCATATGTCTTATATATGGGTCAGTTTTAAATGCACAGGTAATCTAGTTATGTAAGTGCTAATATCCCTTAAACGTGCAGCAAAAATCCGTTCTAGTCATCTGGAATACGCCGTCAGATTCAGCTTTGCAAGTGGAAGATCCAGGTTGAAAAAGTATGTCTGTAATTTTTTCATTTCCAACACACACTCTTAACTTTATATTGAGGAGCTCTGAACAGCCCAACCCTTAATGTCACGTCTTTGCAGGAGAGGGGGGGGGGAGTATCTTTCTGCTCCCAGTCCATTCACCTAGACACAACCCGAGATCTTCTTCAATGGCCTGTAAGATGCTAATCTGAGTTTCAAGTGTTGTACTTAAGAGGCTGTCTGTCCCTCCTCTCCTCTCTTGCAAGCTGCAGCCCCCACTAACCCCCTCCTCTGCTGTGCCTGCCCTCACTATCTTCTTTTGCTTTGAAGATCTCTGAGTGAATTTCCCAGCCCATGAAAGATTGTGTACAGAGGGATATTTCCCAACCTATCAAACTGGTGCAGACAGTTTGCACAGGTTATTTATTCTAGTCACTCCATGTTGGAGGTGATGGCTTCTGTGGGGATGAGTGGAGGGCGGGGGGGAATGATATTGACTAAGAAGATGGTGTACATGGTACTGCTCCTGTTGATGTCAGGCTTGGAAGGAATTGGGTCAGAAATCCCAGACTGTAGTGATAGGCGGGATGACCCTACTTGCCTAGACTTCCTTGTGGCCATGCCACCACAAGAGTCCAACTGTGATGGAATTGTGGGTTGCAAGCTTCACTTTCTCCTCCCAGATGAGCATCCCACGCCGGAAGGGCAGAAGGAACTACAACACGAACTTCAGGAGTTCAAGCAAACCCTGAAGGAGTCTGAAGGTGGCACCAGGCAACAGAACGCAAAGTCGAAGAGCGTGGCTGACCGATTGAACCTTATGGAGACCAACCTCGTGTCGTTGACCTCGAAACTCCAGAAGTTTCAGGAGGAGAGCAAGGTGAACCTAAGCGTGATAGAAGATAGGCTCAACTCACTGGTGGTGCTACTTCTCGGGATTCTGTCTGGATGTGACCTTCCCTGCAGTGAGTCTGTCCAAAAATTATCTATGCTAGGTGAGTGAGATCTTCCTCAATGCTTAGTCTGTTCTCCATGTCCCCTGTATGATCGTGGAAATCCAATGAACCTAAAGATATTGTACTCAAACAAAAAACGACAAGTTTTAGCTACTTGTATACAATGCATGATCTGCGGACACTTGTTTTAATTTACCAACGTTTTTGTTGGCATAATGCTAGAGTGGACAGCCATTTTGCTTTTCTATCAGACCTCCTAAGAGGCTCCTTTGAGATAGCATTGAATGTAAACTGGAATCCAAAGAAATCCTAAAGTTACCATGTTCCCTTTCTAAAAGAGGTATACAAAGAGGTCTGCTTTGTTTATTTAGTTCCATGACTATAACCTTTTTTTATTATTATTATTAATAATAATTGGAAAATCCATATCAATATATCATTATAACTAATATATCCATTGTTATTTAAGTTTGTTGGACAATATTGCAGTTTCCTCATCTCTGCATTCATCCTTTGCCCGTCCACGTAATCTGGAAAATCTGGGGGCAAAGAACTAAAACTGGAACAATCAGCTATTTGTGGAATCCATGGTGATTGCTTGAAACGTAGCCATAGACTTGCTCAGGAGTTGACTTAATTCAACATCTCATCTTCATTTTCTACAAGGGATTTTATCTTGCAGCGATACTGTGTATCACTATATATTAACCCACATAATTACCCACGGACTGCACTCTGTGTCTCCAAACGTATCTTGACTTAGTCCTCATGTTACTAAGTCTTTGCCAAATAAATAAAAATGTCATAAACGCACCTGGTTAATGTTAATCAGTTTTTATTAATAACCCATCATTCTCATCCAGTTGTAAATGGTGCCTTGTGTTGCTCGGTTGTATTGCCGGAAGGCTCTAGAATGAACCCTACTCATTTCGCAGCGGGCTTCTGTTTAAACTGAATCGGTTTATTGTTGGGAGCTGACTGTTAGGGTAGTTAACCTCGGATCCCCTCGGAATCTCTAGGAAATGTCTATGACATCAGACGACATGAACTTTGCTTTCCCTCGCTTGTTATTCAGTTACCCCTCTCAATGGCAGAACTTAGGCTAGGAATTTTTCTTTTCGAAAATGGGAAATAGCAGAAGCAGGAGACTAAGCCTGGAAAATAAGCCGATTGTTGAGGGAATAAATTATTAAAAGAGCGAGCCTTTCATGGTGACTCTTTGATATAAATATATATTTTTTTTTTCGGGGAAATGTACAGTAATCACCCAACTGACAGAATTTGACACAGTTCCAAGGAAATGCATAAATTAAGAGAAAAATGTGTTTGAACTGTTCCTGTGTCGTCTCCAGTTGATGACATCACCCTGTGGCTTGATATGCACATTACACAATTCAGATTAAAAAAAGTTAATTTGCATTTCAAGGCACAAGGTGATGTCATCAACTGGAGACAACCCAGACACATTCCAAAACACATGTGTTATCTTAATCTACCTCTTTAGGGTCTCAGGAACTGTACATATTCAAACTATGGCTCTCTAGCATCAGTCCAGTATTATATAATGTCTACTGGCAGGCTGAGTGTAATAAACGTTGTAGTCCAAACACAGCGGCAGAATCTCAGCCCAGATTTTATTGCACAATGGAGCTGCTTCTCCAGTTTGATTTAAATGTCATCATAGAGCGAATAGACCTTTTTTTATTGCTGAAAAGTCCTATATATATATATAACTTGAGCGTTACTGTAACGCTGGATTCCTGTCATGATATAAGAATACAATAGGTAGTAAGATCTCTGCTAAGCTAAGTCTGATTGAAGTCTGAATGACGCATAGTCTCGTAGTGCTACAGGAATCTGCTATTTGCATTGTCCCGACTCCCGCTACTCCATCCATAGCTCTACTAGGGTTGCCACCTGGCCGGTATTTTACCGGCAGGCCGGTAAAAAATTGGCTTCAAACCAATGTTAAGTCTATGGAAACAGTAGAATGGCCGGTATTTTTTTCTGAAGAAAAGGTGGCAACCCTAAAGCTCTACACATCTCAAGTTCCGCTAGGAATAAACCCCATCACTTATCATGTCTGATCGCTCTGACCGGGAGGTGAGCTGAAGGCATACAAAGCAGCCGTGCATTATCTGTCAGAGGGGATACAGGGAATTCAGCAGAAAGGGGTCGTTTTACCAACTCGGCTACTTTGGCCTTACGTTTCAGCTTCCCTGCAGGTCTTTCATTCATGAATAAAGCTCATACCTTCCAGACTTACATATACACCTGTTAGGAAAGATCCCCTATACATTGAGTATTACATCCCACATGTGTCCCACCTACAGTTGCATTTGCAGATGAAGTTCCCTGTCATCTGGTATAGAGGATTCCCAGGCACTTTGTTAGACCCTAATCTTGATAGCTTTCTTTTCTAGGGGCACAGAAAGTTTGGTGTGTATCAGGGGATCACAGAAGATCTTCCCAGCAGTCAGACTCTCAATCCAGTGTGTCCAAACTGCAGGGAAGGGTAATAGATTCCTTGTTTAGAATTAAATGTGTCATTCTTATTCTACATGACTTACCAGCTGACATACATACACTGCCCAGTAATGCTCCGTCCCCCATCATTATCATGTATACCTAAAACATGGTTCCAATATGTGGCACCAGCCCCCAGTTACCCTACCCATCTGACACATTTCCCTTTTTTGGGACTGAT
Source organism: Pelodytes ibericus (assembly GCA_036172795.1). Lineage (NCBI taxonomy): Eukaryota > Metazoa > Chordata > Amphibia > Anura > Pelodytidae > Pelodytes > Pelodytes ibericus. The sequence goes on along the minus strand of CM069865.1, from coordinate 80,804,176 downwards.
TTTAATGCAGCTCTGAATTTAGCATTTTCCATAATTTGCCCCTTCTGACTTGTACTGGTCTATATTACTGATTATATCCCACACTGCCCTGCATGACTGATACGTTCCTAAAGTGGACTAAGGTTCATCTCTTTCCATTAGCAAGACATTACCCAAGCTGCCCGCTATCTCTGGAACTGACTTCTGTAGAGCATCCAGCTCTCTCCTTTGTTCTCAATCTTAAAAAAGGAAGCTGCCTACTTATCCCACTAGAACACCCATTAATTACCAAACCCACCCAGCTCTCACTGTCCCCAAATACTGTTAGGAATAAGGAAGCTTACTATTCATCCCACTACAACACCCATTAATTAACCTCTGACCAAACCCACCCAGCTTCCACTGTCCCCAAATACTGTTAGGAATAAGGAAGCTTACTATTCATCAGACTAGAACTCCCATTAATTAACCTCTGGCCAAACTCACCCAGCTCCCACTGTCCCCAAATACTGTTAGGAATAAGGAAGCTTACTATTCATCCCACTAGAACACCCATGAATTAACCTCTGACCAAACCCACCCAGCTCTCACTGTCCCCAAATACTGTTAGGAATAAGGAAGCGTACTATTCATCCCACTAGAACACCCATGAATTAACCTCTGACCAAACCCACCCAGCTCTCACTGTCTCCAAATACTGTTAGGAATAAGGAAGCTTACTATTCATCCCACTAGAACACCCATTAAATTAACCTCTGGTCGAACAGACCCAGCTCCCACTGTCCCCAAATACTGTTAGGAATAAGGAAGGTCACTTTTAATCTAGATTGTAAGCTCTGTGAGCAAGGCTCTCTACCTCATGTATCAGTCTGTCTCTGTTCATATAATGCAATCTGTAATTCCCTTTTATCTAGAGTGTAAGCTCTCCGAGCAAGGCTCTCTACCTCATGTATCAGTCTGTCTGTTCATATAACGCAGTCTGTAATTCCCTTTTATCTAGATTGTAAGCTCTGCGAGCAGGGCTCTCTACCTCATGTGTCAGTCTGTCTCTGTTCATCTAATGTAGTACATTGTTCTCCTCTATGCTCTGTACAAAGCGCTATGTATTTGTAGGCGGTATATGTAATCCCTGTAACGCACCAAGCAGTGCTGTATTCACCGCGAGGCATCCTAGGCGGATGCCTAGGGCGGCAAATTTTGGGGGGCGGCAGCGCCCCCCAGCACTGAAAAGAAAAAAAATGTGAAAAAAAAAAAATGTAAAAAAAAAAAAAAAACGCGGCCCTTTAAAAAAAAAAATATACCGCGCTTGCAGGCAGAGACAGAGGTGAGAGGGGATCGGAAGATCCCCCCTCACCATCGCTCTGCCTGCCAGGCTGCACGGGGAGCCGAACAGGCAGCACAGAGAAACCTCCGTGCTGCCTGTTCGGCTCCCCGTGCAGTGTGCCGACACGGAAGTGCCGACAGTCACGTGACGGGCGCGCTGACGTCATACGCGCGCCCGGTCACGTGGCCTGTCGGCACAATCGCCGGGAAGCCGAACAGGCAGCATGGAGGGACCATGCTGCCTGCCTGCCAGGGAAAGGTAAGTGCTGATGGGAGAGTGTGTGTGTGTGAGAGACTGAGTGTGATGGGAGTCAGAGTGTGTGTGGCTGAGTGTGATGGGAGTCAGAGTGTGTGTGATGGGAGACAGTGTGTGTGGCTGAGTGTGATGGGAGTCAGAGTGTGTGTGATGGGAGACAGTGTGTGTGGCTGAGTGTGATGGGAGTCAGAGTGTGTGTGATGGGAGACAGTGTGTGTGTGATGGGAGACAGTGTGTGTGACTGAGTGTGATGGGAGTCAGAGTGTGTGTGGCTGAGTGTGATGGGAGTAAGAGTGTGTGTGAAGGGAGACAGTGTGTGTGACTGAGTGTGATGGGAGTCAGAGTGTGTGTGTGATGGGAGACAGTGTGTGTGACTGAGTGTGATGGGAGTCAGAGTGTGTGTGATGGGAGACAGTGTGGGTGACGGAGTGTGATGGGAGTCGGAGTGTGTGACTGAGTGTGATGGGAGTGTGTGTGTGATGGGAGTATGAGCTTGATGTGAGTCTGAATGATGGGGCATGTCTTAGGTGTGTAACGTGGGTGTGCAGCTTGGGTAGGGGGGTGCCCGGATTTTGTCTGCCTAGGGCAGCACAAAATCAAGATACACCACTGGCACCAAGCAAGGTTGATACGTCTGGGAATTATCTCTTCTCTGTGAATAATGTAAAAATGACCCCAAGTGATACAGAGATGCAGAAGTTTCTACAAACAAGACCCGTTCTGGATCAGCCGCATTGCCTTTCCCGAGGTGGGAGCCCTTTTATCTCTCACCGCTAATGATTTTCAGTATAATTAATGACTCTTCCCCGGGTCTCACAAGGAGCCGACTGCATTGTCTCTCTGAAAAGCTTTGGATTTGTGTGTGAGAGCCTGGAAGGATGGGTACCCAGGCTGTGGTATGTCTGCCTGGTCAGTGACAGCTAGCTTTATACATTAATCACTGAGGCATAAAAAGACATCTATGTGCTGGTTCAAATTATTTAAAGGGACTCTGTCACCTGGATATTGCTTAGTTTGCTTTCTGGGTCTTGCCCAGTCAAATTCGGGTCAGTCCCACCATTAATACTGCATTAATACACAGTCTAACCTACGAGAATTGAGCTCCAGGCAACCGGTATCTGTACCGGCAAGGCAAGGAGTTCAATCTCCCAGGGTCACGTGGCTCTGCACGTGGCTTTTTGCACCGTGAGCAAACTGAAGAAAGCTGGCAAGTATCTAATCTGTATATCACTTCAGCAGAATGGCAAATGTAAAGATTAAGAGAAAAACGTATACAAAGTGTCTGTGGCGTCTTCTGTTTATGACATCACTTTGTGGCTTGATACGCAAATGATACTTTCCATGAATATTTTGCATATTAAAGCACAAGGTGATGTCACCACAGACACGTTTTAAAACATGTGTTTCTCTTAATTAATGTATTGCCATTTTGCTATCACACTGTATAGATCATTTTTGATATTTTTCTTTATTTTCTACTTTCACACAATAAACAATATTTCTCTTTAATTTCATTAAAAGCTTCCTCCCCTATTTGCATAAATGCAAAATGAAGACGTTTTAATTTTTAGCTTTACTTTTTTTTGGCTTAAGAATTTCTGTTTAGTTTTCTGCCCCCGCCCCCCCCCCCCCCCCTCTCCCCCAAGACAATTCTGGGTCTGGTCAGTCTAATTAAGGTACTTTTAGGGAACTGTTTCAAGGGCCAAATCCTCAGGAGTGTCTGGTCTGAAGCTAGTGCGGAGGTAGAACATTTATTGGACTGTGTGAGGGGCAGTTTCACTGACCTTCACTGACCTTCACTGACCTTGCCACGGACACTCGTGTCCTGCGCTTATCACTGGCTGGGGGTGGTTGATACAGATTTCATAGCACCAGAAAAATGGAGTGCTCTGTAATCTCGGGGTCAGTCTCCTGCTAGGAGGACCTCAAGACCCATTCAGTGATCACCATTCTAGTGAGTTTGAATTTGGTTTAGCGTTTGTTCTTCTAAAAAACCAAAACACATAATGTGGTATTCTGCTCCAGGCACGGATTCTGCACATTCCTGACAATCAAGCGACAACTCTGGCTAAGCAGACGGGCATGCTGGATCAAAGACGACACAGAAAACGGCGTGTGCTAATTATCAAAGGCCAAGCTTTCCGACCTGAAGTCAAAGTGCTGAAAAATCAGCGGTTTAGAATCCAACGCATTGGCCGGTGGAACGACCATAATTCCTATCCTGCCTGAGTCAGAACGATCAAGGATTGGTGGAACCCAAAACCCGAGCATTGATTAAATCCACAGGCTGAGAAATGTGCTGGCTGTTTAAGCTGTGCAATTTTTCCCAAGCAGACAGACTTGATTAATTCCATTCCTTTTGCTGTCCCCTGTCCAAGTGCAGGTCACTGTCCTCTGATGCTACGGCCACAAAATACGTACGTGTACGTGCTGCCGGGCCAGACACATCACTGTCCTTTGTAATGTGCCGCCTGTAACAGCTCAAGGTTACCAGCCAAGGATCACTGTTGATGATAGAGCCTCCTAGCTTATTTTATGTGTGTTGTACATGGGTTTAATACATGTGAAATGCACTTATTTTCACTTTAAAACAATGTACTGGTCTCCTGTAGTTTTACGTTTAAAATTATTTTACCGGGGCTTCTAAATTCAGTGACATTCCAAGAAGGAGGGGCTTGGAGAGATAGGCGGGGCTTCTAAATTCAGTGACATTCCATTAAGGAGGGGCTTGGAGAGATAGGCGGGGCTTCTAAATTCAGTGACATTCCAAGAAGGAGGGGCTTGGAGAGATAGGCGGGGCTTCTAAATTTAGTGACATTCCATTAAGGAGGAGCTTGGAGAGATGGGCGGGGCTTCTAAATTAAGTGACATTCCAATAAGGAGGAGCTTGGAGAGATGGGCGGGGCTTCTAAATTAAGTGACATTCCATTAAGGAGGAGCTTGGAGAGATGGGCGGGGCTTCTAAATTAAGTGACATTCCATTAAGGAGGAGCTTGGAGAGATGGGCGGGGCTTCTAAATTAAGTGACATTCCAATAAGGAGGGGTTGGAGAGAGAGGGTTAAAAATAAGTGCATTTCACATCTATACACAAGTACAACACACCGAAAATAAGCTCGGTGAATGTGTCCCTTTTCACTGAAACCAAACTTCCAAAAACAAAACTGTGCACGGATTACTGATGTGGAAGCGGGGGAAAAAAATAAACAAAACTGAAAATGACAAAGTGTTTGCATCTTTGATGCCCCGACAAGCTCACTCATGAGCACCGCCACCCTCTAAAATTGGAAGAGAACCGACACTGGCTTTCTGATGCTTCTGGTGCCTTCGCTAAACAAAAGAGAGGACGAGTCTTTCCGGGACTTGCAGACAATCCCCACTCTGTTTTTTTGGCTCAGCACTGCGAGATTGGCCCCTTTGAACAGTTATTAAAAAGCGGCAGATGTATAGGAAAAAGAAGCCAACATACAATAATGTCTGTTCAGATCTGTAGATCCCAGTGAGAGTGAAATCCCCCCCCCCCCCCAAAAAAAAAAAATCTAAAAAAAGAGCTGAACAGATTGGTAAATTGTGCTAAAATCCACTATCGGTCCACAAAGAAAATGGGCATCATTGTTGAAACCCCTTCTATGCCAAGAACTGGAAAGCAGAACTAAACACTTTCTGAGAGTTGTAAAAAAATGAATTGAATGAATGAGGGACTTTATTAATTGTATATATATATATATATATATTGAAAAGGGATAAGCAGCGTGTCCATACTAGGACACTAGTATCTGTGACAAGGTCAGTGAAGGTCATACAGACCATCGTGAAGATGTCCGTCACAGTCCACCATGAGCAGTGATGATGTCTGCTCTTAATGCTTCTTAGTTACATCGTTTTATAGTTAATTAGGTTGAAATAATACCCGTAGTCCATAGTTTAACCCTTCCCAAACCCAGATTGGTGGGGGGGGGGGGGGGAACCCCACTGAGACACATCTAATGTCATCCCAAAGGGAGAAAAAATTCCTTCTTGACTTCAAGGCAATCGGACGGATCTTGGATCAGCTTGACCCAATCTGCTCTTAACGCTGATATCGCTGTATCAGTTTCACCACTAGAAGTCCAGTGCTCCGTTATCGCTTCTATCTTACAATTTAAACTGCCCGAAAATTAAAGAAACCTTTCCGGTGTTTCCGATTATAGTTCCTATTCTTCCACATTAGTCTGGGTCCTTAGGAAATAAACAACACAAAACACATCTGCTGTTTGGCAGACAGGGGTTCATCCAAAATCCTTTGCTGGCCTATTTTATACAGTGTCCTTCATTGAAACTCTGGTTATAACTTGTTGGAGTTATCCATAATTGCTTTAAACAACCAATGTCTAGTTGATACTTCACAAGCAGGGTTATCAAAGACTGTATTTCATCCTTTATTCTACCTTGGATTGTGTTTAATGGGAATTGTAGTCTAGAAGAGCTGGAGTGCTAGAAGGGAGCAATCCCTGGCATTCTCACTCAGTAAAAGCCCAGCCTGATTGGGCAACAAATCAGCACCTTGGACACTGACAAGTTAAATGCAATAAAAGGTGCACGGAAGAGCTTGCTCGAGGGCGAGGCCACCAGTTCAGGGCTCCTGGGCGACCTTGATGACCACACTGTCCTAAGTTACAAGTTGCTCACTAATTAACTACCAAGGTCAACCCCAACTGCATCCGAGCTGGCTAAAGGTGTGTTAAAGGACAACATGTCGGGCAAAAATGAAGGTTTCTGTAACTGAGAGAAATGATTTAATGAAAGAATAGAAATAAAATAACTTGTTGACCCCTCTGTGGCCCATATAGTTCTATCAGGGGCAGACATGGTGTTAGAAATCTTTGCTCTGTATAGTTCTATCAGGGGCAGACATGGTGTTAGAAATCTTTGCTCTGTATAGCTCTATCAGGGGCGGACATGTTGTTTGGAATCTTTGCTCTGTATAGCTCTATCAGGGGCGGACATGTTGTTTGGAATCTTTGCTCTGTATAGCTCTATCAGGGGCGGACAAGTTGTTTGGAATATTTGCTCTGTATAGCTCTATCAGGGGCGGACATGTTGTTTGGAATCTTTGCTCTGTATAGCTCTATCAGGGGCGGACATGTTGTTTGGAATCTTTGCTCTGTATAGCTCTATCAGGGGCGGACATGATGTTTGAAATCTTTGCTCTGTATAGCTCTATCAGGGGCGGACATGTTGTTTGGAATCTTTGCTCTGTATAGCTCTATCAGGGGCGGACATGTTGTTTGGAATCTTAGGTCAGATCTTCCTTCATCAAACTCTAGATTCCAAACAACATGTCCGCCTCCTGCACTATTCTGTCCAGCGTCTGAACCAATCACCTGTTTTTTGCTTGTATTATTCTTCAATCACCCTTTACTGAATAAGTCTTTGTTGTAGAAAGCCGACGCCTCAAGACGCTCGAGACGAAGGAAGACCCCCCACTGACTCTGAAGGGTATCGCCAACACGGGTTCACCAGGTAAGAGTCCGTCGAACAAGGAGAGGGTGCTACCTGTCCAAAATGTTTGTCTAATTTTGTCTCTTTTTATTCTCTGTACCAAAGCACTGCGTATATTATAAATAAATGTTAACGTAACGAGTGTAATAATGTGTAATTTGCATACAGAGCCACAATGAGCAGGACACCACAGACGCATTTTAAAAATATATTTATTTTATTTTGTGTATTTGCTTGTAATTCAGCTATAAATCATTTCCCCTAATTTTTCCCCTGCAAATTCATAGCATTCGCAGTGTTTGGGTGACAGGGTCCCTTTAAAGCGATTGGAAAGAAAAAATAAAAGCCAAAACGTTGCGGAAAACCAGTGAGTTTTGAAATAATTGGATTTCTTTCTACTCTGTTTCTGTTTTAAAAGTTGAATCTTCAGAGAAGCCAGAAAGACTCTTCCCCCGCGACTGTGCGGAGATCCACAAACAAGGAATCCGAGACAACGGGATCTACACAATACAACCCATTCCTTTAAGACAACCCTTCGAGGTAGATATGGCCACTGCTCCGTGATGCACCTTCTATATTATCAAAATCCACATGTCTACTGCCATAAATTCTCTATACGTCTGCCTGTAAAACATGTTGAGTCTCCCATGGAAACATAAATCTTGGAGCCCAAGATTGGAACAATGGAAAGGTCCTTAAATCCTCTTCATTAATGTGTCAATTCCTAATCTACTCATGTTCTGTGTGGCAGTCAGTCTTACATCATACCATTTTGGTTCCACCATAATTGATGGTGATACTGGAGCCACATGCTGAGTACCAGGTCAGAGCTATCAGGAGTGCCACTTGGGGCACCTGTGCCTTGGGTTTGGTATCACTGGCCTAGGATCCAAATGTGTAAAGTTTTGTATATCTCGCAGATCAAACTAATATAAATAAATGCAGTACCTGAGAGTAGGGTTGCCACCTTTTCTTCATAAAAATACCGGCCTTGGTGCTGTCTCCATAGACTTAACATTGGCCTGATGCCAATTCTTTACCGGCCTGCCGGTAAAATACTGGCCAGGTGGCAACCCTACCTGAGAGTCGAAAACACCCAGTTTGATGAAAATTGTTACTGTTTTTGCAGAAACGCATGCACTATAATAAAAAGGAGTGACCAATAGGGATTCCCCCCCCAAAATTTACTTTTCTTTTTAGTAATTTTTAAAAAACTATTTTTATGAGCGTTTGGCTAAATCTATTTTTTATTCTTTCTTTCGTTCTAGGCATACTGTGACATGGTAACAGATGGTGGAGGGTGGACAGTCTTCCAGCGTAGGCAAGATGGCTCTGTAGACTTCAACCGTACATGGCAGGAATACAAGCAAGGGTTTGGTAACCTCCAAGGGGAACACTGGCTGGGAAACGAAAACCTGCACAGTCTCAGCAGGGTTGGCCAACACACGTTGCGTATCGAGCTTGAAGACTGGTACGGAGTGAAAAGACACGCCATCTACCGGAAATTCAAAGTGGCCAGTGAGCAAAACAAGTACAGGCTGACAGCCAGAGAGTACCAGGGGAACGCCGGGAACGCACTGAGTTACAGCCGTAACTACAACCACGACCACAAGAGTTTTACCACTCACGACACCGACAATGACAACTACCCGTCGGGAAACTGTGGCACTTATTACGGAGCTGGTTGGTGGTTCGATACCTGCCTGGCAGCCAATCTGAACGGGAAGTACCACAAAGGACGTTACAGTGGGGTAACCAATGGCATTTACTGGGGTACTTGGTACATCCTGACGGATAAGAGGACAAAGCAGAAGTATTCATTCAAGAGAGTTGAGATGAAGACGAGAATTCTAACCCTGTAATGTACAATGGCACGCACTGGGAAAGACTTACTAGGAGACGGGGGGTTTTTTTTGTTCATTATTTTTCTGAATTTTTTTTTTTAATGACTTGGTACAGAAAAAAACAAAAAACACAATCAAGCAAGTGGAGTGCCTGATTTAATAATTTAAAAAGTATTGGACTCCTAAATAAGACATTAGGACACTAACTACGCAAAGGAGAAGAAATATTAAATTATAACTTGGTTTCAGATGAGAAAGTAACCATATCTTTTTGTTGTGAATATGGATTAGCGTATCTATCCGGTGTGGTGGTGGTTGTACTAAAGGGCTTCTGTCTGACAGCAGACCATTTTATTTCTGATGACCTGTGCGGCTGTATACATCTGCAGAATTTCATTTTAGATGTTATTGTTCCATGGCAGATCGGAGCAATACTATCCATGGTGCTGGATCATGCCCCATGATTGTTTGGAGGCTTATTGCCCACACACTCTTGTTGGAGGTCCATGTGTCACACACACTCTTGTTCAGAGTCCATGTCCCAAATTTGTTGAAGGGCCATGCCCCACCCACAATTAAGTGAGGTCTTTGCCCCACCCTCCTTGACCAACCAACCACACACTTAATGCTTATTCCTTCTGCACCCCTACGGCTACGGGATCTAACACAATTGATCCAGAAATTGATGCTGTATTAAGCCAAGGATTCATTTCTATGAACCTTTCCTTGATCCAAGAGGACAGTGTCACTACAAACTACTAGCATTTCCCACAATACCATAGAATTACCCCATTAATAATAAGAATATTCTTTTCTTAGGCCTTTTATGCCCCATAAGTATCAAAAGAGATAATAAAATGTCAGGTTGGTGCCTTATTACCTGTTCGTCCTTTTGTCTTTTGTGTTTATGTTTTTGACACAATGTATTTGTGTTTAATCGTCCTACTTGAGCGTTCATGTCTTGGATTAGCCAGTAACTTAGTCTATTAAGACTGCTGCACGATTTCTCTAAACTTTATATTGTATTTTATAACTGAATTAAAAAAAAAAGGATATTTTTATTAACAGCGACATGGAAAATGTATTTCACTGAGATCTGCTTTGTGATGTCTGGACTATTTCTTTTTTAGTAAATTGGTTGGGTTTGGCACAAAAAAACTATGAAGCGACCAGGAAGCCCAGGACCGGCGCAGATAGCGCAAAACTTGTGTCCGGCGTTCCCCTCACTCGTTGGCGCACTTTTCCACTTTTATAATTCTCCCATACTGTTTGTTTCCAGCTGATAATACGTACACTTGGCTAAGGAAACTAAAATGGCTGCCAACCGCTAACTTTGTATGCCTCACTGTTAACATGTATACCAAAGGTCTCTGACTGTGCCAAAAGAGTAATTATTCCCAGGTTCACATTGGACCCATTCGTTGCTAGCCTAGTTTGCTAAATAATTCAATATATAGCCCTTTGCTTTCCAGACAGTGGTACTTGCATAAAGCTAAATCCGTTACTGTGGACACAAGTTATATTTCCATTTTAAGAAAATAGGTATAAGTAGGTACATATTGCATGTCTGGCAGACAGACGCGTTTCGCCTGCTCATTCTTAAATTAGACTTAAACATGAGGATTACCCCGGATATTCTTGTGTTATGTCTTGATCTAAAAATAGCACACAGACAGAAAACGTGAAAAATAAATACAAAATCTTATCTCTTCATGTTGGTTCATGTAATTTAAAGCTTTCATACTGATATTTGGTTTCATACCTTGAGGCCCCTAATGGATTCCGCCTGATCACACACCGTAATCATACCAGGCAGATCCTTACATCATGCAGTGCTTATCCAAATATATAGTAGAACATTGTAGGTGTAATTCAGAGTAATGCTATATATTGTGTTCACAGAGAGCACACTCACACTCAGAGAGCCGTAGGGGCCCAATTCACTAATAGGACAGAAAGTGTCTATGTGGCAAAAAGTATTTCGTTACCAATCAGGGCACTTGCACAAGATGCAGGATAAACCCCGGAAGATGCAACAAAAATGATCAAAGAAAACCCCAGTATCGTTGTTTATTTAAGATGGTAGAGCAATTAGTGATATATCACTGGTGATATATGTGCACACCCTGTGTAATCACTTGACAAAAAACACCTTGTACAAAAACGATACAAAAAAAGAACATTTTTCTAATCTTGTTTTTTTATATTCTACATTAACATTAAAAACAATGTTTAGGTGATATCATCCTTTCAACGTAGATCCTAGGCCATGAAATGTCCGGCCTACCTAACATCAGGTGCTGCGTAGAACTCTGATGATGCGAAATGAGTAGGGAACTCTAAGAATTGGGCCGTTAAAGCCTGATCGCTGCTCAAGGGCTTACACAAAGTGTAAAGGGTTAACAGGCTTTTTTTAAAATCTTAGACAGTTTCCCTGTAATTACAGGAGTTCAAATGCAGGATCCTGATCCCGATGGATTGTCAAGATATTCTATTAAAACTTTTCAAGTCACAGGGGCACGGTGAGGGAGAAATACTTGGAACAGCCCATTGGGGTAATGACCGAACCCTCCCCCCCCCCTTCTCCACCGGCTCCCAGGTCTTTGAAGAAGGATGGGGTAATTAGCATGTGGAGGAGAAGCCTCTATACTACAAATCACAGCCTTCTGTGGCACCGACTAAGTGAAAGACGAACAATTAAGAGAAGTGGAAGAATTACAGGAGATTTCCAGAAATACTTAAAGGACAAAAACATAACTTATATTTAATTGAAAGATTACATCAAGTGTAGAGCTTTTAATACGTTAATGAAAGAATACAAATAAAGCACTTTATTGAGCCCTCTTGGCTCCTTATAGTTTGAGCTGGGCACGGACATGTTTACTATCTTGGGTAGGATGAAGAAAGATCTGACCCAACATGTCTGACCCCCCCCCCCGTAGGGCTATATGGACCAAAGGGGGCTCCATAATGCACCGAATTTGTATTCTTTCAGTAAAGCATTTCTATTTAAAATGTCTACAATTGATGTCATCTTCCAAATAAATAGAAGTATATCTTTGCCTACAACAACAAAAAACCCAATATGAGTTGAAAATTACCCACCTCCGGTAAAGTTAAGTAATTCTAAAAATATATGGATTTATTAAAATTTGAATAGTTGTATTCTAAATAGGTTAAAATTACTATCAAATATCAGGTTTGCAGCTTCTACTGATGCCCCCCCTACAAAAAAAAATCCCAGAATATTGCTGGGACCTAGGAGGGGGAGAGGGGGGCTGTAGGGGGGGGGGGGGGGGGGAGCAATGTCAAAAGATCTTTTTTTGGGACACTGTTGGTGGAACTTGTACTTTAACTAAATCTCAGTGACTGCTCTGTTAACAGGCTGGGGGTTATTTGGCAGAGAAATCAAAGTGGCAAGTTGTAAAACAAACACAAACACTTTTCTCTGGTTAGTCACTGACATCTTCGTTAGCTCCCTGCTGTGCCCCATTCAACCGCCCCGGCCCCTTTATCAAAGGACTTGTCAGGATGCCCAGCTGGTTGTCACTAATGGGGGAAAATAAACTGCTAATTCCCCTGCCCACCAAAAGGCTGCCGCTCGCCATCCGAGTTAAACTGATGGAAAATACCAGGGTGTATTAGTGATTGGACACTTAAAAGGCACAGAAATCAGTTTTGCTACCCTTCCAAGCCCCTGCTTATTGGAATGTCACTGAATTTAGAAGCCCCGCTTAAATTGTTTTGAAGGTAAAACTCCAGGAGAACTGTATATTGTTTTAAAGTAAAAAAATAAGTGCATTTCATATATGTTGTACACAGCGGACAACATACAGAAAAAGCTGGGTGGGACGGCCCCTCTATCTTTACTTCCAGTCTAAAGGCTTGTCGGCTTTCATTAAAATTGTGAAGGAATCATTATATATAGACGTAGAAACTGTTCATGGTAACAACTCTTTAATCTTTTCTTACAAGAGTACGATCTTACTTTATGGCTTTCACCCTGCATATGTTTCAAAACAGATCATAGATGCTGTGATTAGACAACTTAATGGTCCTCATTTTACTGATCTCCACAGGGTCATGGGACAGGTACTGCAGTTGGTGCATTATATTAAATTAGACCATATGTAGCCCTTTCAGTTGCTGCTCTTCTACAGCTCCCATAATGCTAAGCCAGCCTTTTTCGGATCTCTAAATACCATATAAGTTCAGCTGGAGTACTATCTATAATCCTGGAGACCTATGTATGTATAAGGCAGTTTATTAATGCAATACAAGGAAGAGCGTAAGAGCTCTAATTGGCAGAATCTCTTTGACAACACACTGAGTGGATGAGTCGAAGAACTTGCCTCTTTGACTAATTTGCATCTGTTTAAAACCTCTGCAGTATGAAAGCCACAATAAGACAATACTACATTGATAGGGGGTCATGTACTAAACAAGTGCAGTTGGAAAAAAAGTAGGTAGAACATGAGTAATGAGCAATTTGCGACTATTTGTAACATTCTGCGCTTTTTTCCCCTGATTTGCGCCTGTTCCGTTTATTTTTATTTAGAGTGCATTTTTCTGATTGTGCTAATAAATTGCAATTCTATTGGCGAGCTCTAAAGTGTTTTGCGAAAAAGAATTCTGATTTGCGTGTGAAAATGACACCAGCTTTTAACGAGCGCTATCAAAAGAGGTAGAAAAAAATATTCGCAAAATTGCCTGTTCTATTCGCAATTTGCGCGTATGTACTATTGAAGTGTTAAATGTTTCGTACATTGCAATAGGAGCAAAGCACACAAATAGTTTTGCACATAAAATATATTTGCGTTTCTTTAGTACATACCCCTCATAGTACTCTAAAAATACACAAAGGAAGAAAGGAACAGACAAAGGAAATGACCCTGGCTTGGAAGGCAGTGAAAGGATGTTATAGTAGCAGGGTGAGTTTACCTGGGACTCTGTACACAAACCATAAAGCTGTGTCTCAGGCACTGGAGTGTATACTCAGGGCGCTGTGTGTGACCTGCAGGAGTTATAACTATCTATTGTGCTCACAGCTGCTTGACAGGAGACTGCCTGTTTGTCTAGCACTTGCCACTGTAGCTGATGTGTGTACACAGGAAGGTATGCAGGCGCTTCCAGTCTGGGAAAGCTGTTCAGATGGATCTAGAAATGAAAGGAATGTATTCTCTGGGGAATTAGACCGGTGCTGGAGAGATCTGCACCTAGAGCTACTTAGATATTAAGAATTATCGACCAGAACATGCCCCTAGTTAAAGGACTGCATCTAAATCAGGACTACAGGAGCCAGACAAACCGATTCAACTGCCAGCCTGGTGAATTTTAGGATTTGGGGCTTATTTTAGGAGCCAGGGAAGTGGAACTTCCATAGAGATGTATGAGAAACAATCCAGGGCTCCGGGGATGGGTCTGTGGTGTCTCCAGTGTATGACTCTGTGGCTTGATGTGCAAAATACACATTTACCATTGAGCACAATCTGGCGGATTAAAAGGAAATATCAGGAGCCAAGACCCCAAATAAAGACACATTAAATGGGGAGAAAGGACTGCCCCTTGAGAATGCCCCTCCGTGCCCCCTGCTAGTTGCCAACAGTCTCGAGTTTGCCCAGACAGTCTTGGGTCCTGCCCAGACAGTCTCACAGGGTTGCATGATGACACAAAGTTGGCAGGTTTGTGATCAACCAACTTCCTCCCATATATTCTGTGGGGGCAGAGTCTGGGGTCAAATCCATGGACAGGGGGCAAGAGATCTCCACAAACCTCTATCTCTTCCAGCTTTGACCTACTAGTGTCTGTCGCTGGAGCAAGTGATGTCGTATTATGGTGACCTCAGCCTCTACCAGGGAGCACTGGGGAACGAGCAGAAAGTCTCATTGACCCACACAAACACCCCTCTGTCATTCTGTGGGCTCTACTCATGTCAGAGAGAATTGAGAGGAGAATTTCAAACTTAAGGCCAAAGTAGCCGAGCTGGAATTGGAGTATTGGCCTAACGTTTGAATCCCCTGCTTCGTGTATCAAGCCCTGTGTGTTTGTATATCCTCGCCTAGTTCTGTGTGGTCGGAAAGCCTTGGCTCGCCCCAGAGAAGGGGAATTTCTGCAGGAAGCTTGTTTTTGTAGCAGGTTTTATTAGCCATAAAGTACACAGGACTCTGAACAAAAAGCCTGACACGTTCAGTGACTAAGGGTAAAGCCCAGAGCAGGGAAACCTTGTGCTTGTGTTGGTTTTAGTAAGATGTCAGAACACGCACAGGTAAAGTGTCAATCTGCTCACCTGGAAATTCCTTCTCCTTTGTTCTACTCCTGGGCTCAAAGGCTTCCTCTCCAAGAGCTATAATTTGTTCTAATCTCAGTGTTACCTGGGTGAGGAGAGCGTAAAGGAGTTATTATAGTCAGACTGTCATAACACACCCATCCGCTGATCACTATTACATCTTAAAGGACAAATAAGCTTTTTTTTTGTTTTTTAAAATACTTGGCTTTAGAGGAAGTAAGGGATATCAATTAGTGTCCCTACTTCTCCCAAATAAACAGATACACACAGATTTACCATCAGCCTCATTGGCAGAGAGAGATAGTCGCCGACCAGACTGGGCTGCCTGCTACCCTGGCAAAACAATAAACCCTGTGCAATGGACAGGTTTACCACTAACAGATGAATCAACGTTGATTTATTTATTCATCAAAGAGTGAGTTGCAGGAAATTGACAAGGGGAACTGCAAACTTCAGGCCAAAGCAGCCAAGTTGGAATATTCTGAAATTCAGTTGCACTTCAAACTCTGCTATTCTCATGAATAAAAATATTGATGCCTGGAGTGTCCAGCTTTAACCAGAGCGTCTCAGAAAGTTACAATTTTTAACTACACACAAGTTATATCTGCAGTAACTAAGTACAGTAATGTCAGACATCCTGCTATTGTTTTTTTTTTTTTTTAATCTTTTTTTATTTTGTAGAAATAGCATTGACACAATGACACATTGGAATAAGAAGAACAGAGAAAAAATAGAAAGAAGGATATTCAAAAGATAAAAAAAATAGAGAAAAAAACAGGCAGGAGAACCTAGACGTTATATACTTATCCAGTGACAATATTCACTAAATCGTACTCCATGATATACATCCTATATTCCTTTATTCTCCCCTTGCCCCTCAGCCCTTCTTATTAACATAACATCCTGCTATTGTATCGTACCGCACAACATTTCAAATACAGGTACTGGCTAATGGTCATGGGAGTTATAATTCAACTTATTAGCCATTTTGTATTGGTGAGCTGTGCCCCGTGTGGGAGGATCGCCCTCTTGTGGTTAGCACAGGGAAGGTTTGTTTTTCCAAAAATGTAATTGGAGAAAGGAATTTTCAGACACCAGGAAAAAATAAATGATAATTACACAGCTCGTGCCTGGGAATATTCAGGCAGCTTGGAGATCATGGCAGGGCGGAGGGGGGGATTTGGTTATCAGGTATCGCAAAACCTACAGGAAACCGTTGCCTTTCAGGATAGGAGGTTTGTGCAACCGAAAAGCCCTCCCCTGAAATGCACGGCAGACACAGGAGTTCCTGAGATTGCTAAAC
Organism: Pelodytes ibericus; assembly: GCA_036172795.1. Classification (NCBI taxonomy): domain Eukaryota; kingdom Metazoa; phylum Chordata; class Amphibia; order Anura; family Pelodytidae; genus Pelodytes; species Pelodytes ibericus. The sequence continues at coordinate 80,787,706 of CM069865.1, read as the reverse complement.
AGAGGGACAATGGGGGATTTGCATTGAGAGCAATTCAAGGGACAATGGGGGTTGTGTATAAAGAAAATGCAGTGCCATTACGCAATGATTCTAGTCTACCTCATGTATAAAATGATTTCTGTCAGAAAGAGGCCACTGTGGGCCTGTGACACCAAATTAAAAAAAAGTGATTTAATAATTAAGAATCTTGTGGCAGACTATGTATAAATTCACATTTGGGTCTATTTTATTGGACTACAAAACTCCCCTGATCTTAATCTGCACCGAAGACACAAAGTGAGAATAAGAAATGGCAAATTTGACCCTCTTTTGTCTTATATAAACCCATTCTGAAAGGTTTAAACAGACAGCACAGGAGCTAGCGCAAAAACCTGACTGAAGGAATCAGGATTAGACATAAAACAGCGACACTATTGGTATTTACCCCTTAATGTTCTAGAAGTGGTTCAATCACCTTGGAAACCAACGCAGTTTCACTTTTATAACTTTGCTCCAGAATTCATTTCTGCATCAAAAGGGAACATTTCTTTTTTTATTGCCAGAGAGCTGGTGCATATATATATATATTAATGCTATAAACATAAGAGTAAAAATAAGTTATTTATGTAAAATAACAGCCATAAACATTTCCAAATATGGGTGTAAAGATTCCATATTTCTCTGTACTTTTTCTTGGGGGAAAAAAAGTATTTTGTACCTCGACAGGTTAAGTAATTTCATAATTTAGTAAATATTGATGCCAGGTGTGATCTTTAAAATATCACAGGAGATGGGGGCTTGGGCACAGCCCTACACAGAGTGAATAATTTATAGCACACAATTAAAAATTACCCCAAAAAGAGAGAGTAAATGAACGAGGTGAAAGAGCCAGAGTGGGACAAGATGGGGCTGAAATGAAAGAGAGGGTAATAGATGCTCGAGATGAGATACAGGTAGGAACTCAAGTTATAAAATCTCTGCTCTTCTTTCGCTCATCCGTTGAGCCCCTAGCTTTGGTAAGATGGACTGGAGTCAGTTTAATTAAGCCATGTCTGCCTCATCTATAAAATGACCACAGAAAGGTGCTTCCTTCACTTCAGATATTGCTGAGGAAGGCCGAGTTACCCCCGGGACGATGCCTTGATGGTTGGAAAGGACCGGGGGTAACATGGAGTGAAGCTTCCCAGCAATAAAGAGCAGGTAATTATCTCAGGAGTCATGGAAACTGGCCAGAGCCAAAATCTACCGTATGAACCATCAATGCACCTAGCTAGCTCAGGCTCCTGGCCTAATTCATGAAAGAAGAATTGAAAACTTAAAGGAAAAAAATACATTTTGTTTTCTTAACCCTCTTGGACAAACATCCAGCAGTTTATCCTCATACTGGGTCCACTCAATGTTGCCCTTGTGCTTCTAGATTATATTTGGTGGCACTTTAAGGCCAAAGAAGGAGAAACCTTATCCAATAAAGCTGAATAGGAGAATTTTGGCCTCATGTATGGAATTTCCCTTTCATGTAGAAACCCACCATACGTGAAATGCCAAACAATCTTCTGCTCGTCTGAAATCTTTAGTAAGCCACTAAACCAGTAGCCAAGCACTGTGCTGTATAGCCACGGCCTGCTTATCAACAGGTGAGAATACAATCTGCCCTGTGCTAATTCCTCCAGCGCCAGTCACATACTCCCCTTTGCATTCACGGTATGAATCGACACAAACTACTTCATTAAATTATTATTTACTATAAAATAGGCCGGCAGATCTGTCCAAAAACCTAACATTGGTGCAGGATGAGACACACACAAAATGTCTGATCTTCTAGAGTAGAAAGGGCATTGAATATACAAGTCATGGCTACTCAAGAAGCGTCGGGCTAGAAAATAAATTTAAAAAAAAAGACAATTTTTTATCCACAACCCTTGTTTAATGTCATTTGGTCAAACAAGCAACAAAAAGAAAAACAAACAATTACAGTGGATTGAACATTTCTTCTGTTTTATGGACAGACATTGAATGTACAAAATAAAACAAACAAAAAAACATTGTATTTTTCTTTTATTTTGAAGAAAATCCCCTCCCTAGCCAGATATTTCGTATATAAAAGCTTTTATTAAAGATTGGGTTAAATCATTTTGCTAAACAGAAAATCTGATCTGTTGTGCTAAATATTTATTGTTCATTTTTAATGTGGATATTTTGAATCCTTACAATAGCCAAGGGGGAAACATGTCTTTCCTCAAAAAATAGTAGTTTTTCCCCCCTCCTGTATTCCTTGGAATCCCCTTCTTACCAACAAAACAAAAAAAAAAATCTTTTGGGAAAACATTTAGACACATGCAGAGGTTTTTTCTTTTTATTATACATTTTTCGTTTGTAACATCAAAAGTATCAAATCTGTTACCCAAAAAAAAAAAAAAGCCTCTAATGCAGCAAGGGTTATCCTTGGCACTGCCTTTGTTTGAGCATCATAGGCCATGAAGTTCCCAAATACCTGCAGTGCCAAGGTTAGCAATCACTGCTGCAAGCAGTCCACTTTTTGGGCTGGCAGCGCAACCAGCAAGATCCAAAAGTCTAACCCAAAAGGAATACAAAACCCAGCATTGTTTTGGCCCAAAAAGCACAATTCACACAGCTTGCGCTTTAATCTCATAGACAAAGTGATTGCTTTGCAGTTACAATGCGTCCAGGATGTTGTCGATTTTATTGACCAGCTCTTGCTTCCTGAGCGCATGCTGCTTTTCGTTCTCTATGTAGCTGTCCTTCTTCAGTTTCCCAGCCACCAGGCGCTCGGCCTCTGCAGACGATTTTAACACAATCTCCTTCACTTGACTGTCTAGCTTCTGAATCTCTGCTACCTGCAAGCGGAGAGACAGGAGGGAAGGGTGAACGACAGATAAACAACTGGCACCTAACAATCTGCAGCACAATTCAAACTACAGGACAGGTGTAGCAGAACATCTAATTACTTTTAATTAAATAGATTGCAATAAGTAACTAGAGAATTTTTGTAATGAAAGAATACAAATTAACCTTTACTGAGCTCTGATCATGATGCTGACATGTTCGGAATCTTGGGATAAGTCTTCATTCACCTTGGGTTAGGTGGAGGAGGATCTGACCCAAGATTCTAAACAACATGTCCGCCCCCACGATAGAGCTACACAGAGCAAAGATTTGAAACAACATTTCCGCCCCCCGATAGAGCTATACGGAGCAAAGATTCTAAACACGTCCACCCCCGATAGAGCTTTACAGAGCAAAGATTCTAAACAACATGTCCGCCCCCGATAGAGCTTTACAGAGCAAAGATTCTAAACAACATGTCCGCCCCAGATAGAGCTTTACAGAGCAAAGATTCTAAACAACATGTCCGCCCCCGATAGAGCTTTACAGAGCAAAGATTCTAAACAACATGTCCGCCCCCGATAGAGCTTTACAGAGCAAAGATTCTAAACAACATGTCCGCCGCCGATAGAGCTTTACAGAGCAAAGATTCTAAACAACATGTCCGCCCCCGATAGAGCTTTACAGAGCAAAGATTCTAAACAACATGTCCGCCCCCGATAGAGCTTTACAGAGCAAAGATTCTAAACAACATGTCCGCCCCCGATAGAGCTTTACAGAGCAAAGATTCTAAACAACATGTCCGCCCCAGATAGAGCTTTACAGAGCAAAGATTCTAAACAACATGTCCGCCCCCGATAGAGCTTTACAGAGCAAAGATTCTAAACAACATGTCCGCCCCAGATAGAGCTTTACAGAGCAAAGATTCTAAACAACATGTCCGCTCATCAAGAAGGTACTTTATTAAATAAAAACAATTCTATTTAAAATGCCTATATATGATGCAATCTTTCAATTAAACAGAACTTGTTGTCCATTAAAAGGACAACTTGGCATGTCTGCCAAAAGTTAAAATACAGCAGTAGCGCTGCAGGGAAAGGTAGAGACTCGTGTGGGATGAGCAGAATGTGTGATTTTAATGCCTCTGAATTGATGCAGGCAGTGCTAAAGCATTGATCGGGCGGATAGAAAGCTTACTTTATCACACAGATCAGATCCTTCAGCCTTAAGCTTGGATTGCAGCGAGGCGATCTCATTGGTCAGGTTCTTATGCTCCGTCTCCATGGTTTTCTTCCCGCTGTTCACGGCGGAGATGTCCCGGGACTGTTTGTACTTGTTGATGGCTTCATCAAAATGACGATAGAGCCTGAGCCTCTTGTTCACCAGGGTCAGTATCTGCTCTGTGATGCAGGCGGCCTTCATTCTCGCCTCAGCAGCTGGGTCCTGAAACATACAGTGTGCAGCTTTTAAAATAACTATGGGGGTTACGTATAGAAAAATATTTATATATATATATATAACAGAACAGGGGGGGGCGAGGAGAAGACGTTGCCTGTCAGGAAAATTCTGCAAAACGATGTTGAATCACATCTTTTTATGAACGAATACAAATAATGTACCTTACTGCGTCCTCTGTACCCGTATAGTACTCTGTTGGGACCAGACCCAATATGTCTGCCATTGATAGAGCTATAAAAGCACAGAGGACTCAATAGGATACGTTATTTATATTCTGTACTATTTAATTTTATGATGCAAACTTATTTTTGCCCGACAGTTGTCCTATAATCATTGCTAGAACAGTGATTAGAAGACTGGTTACGTGCTGTCCTAGCAATGTTGGTTTATCTGTATATATATTGCTGTGAGGTAGAGAAGAACTGGAAACTGAAATGATGTAATAAGCTGATGAAGTCCTGGTAACAGAGTTATGGATAAAAGTCCAGAGCAATGTAGTAGCAGTAACATAAAATGAGAGTTACAGACAGACAGACTAAAACATGAGGTAGAGGGCCCTTGCTCACAGAGATTGCAATCTAACCGGATGGGGAACATGTGAAATGAGAATGGTTGGAGACTGCAGGTGAGTATAGTGAGTGAGGCAGGTAACATACTGCCAGTAGCTGTGTATACAAGGGAGAGACCACCAAGTGACTGAGACCATGTGAAGAACCAAACCTATACTGCAAATCAGCCTGGAGGTGAATGAGATGCAGAGATGGAAGGGAAGGCATTGAACAGTCACAGTCCTGTTGCTAGGGATGAGGGGTCTGGATGTTGCGGCTGTGTGTGTAGCACTTGGAATGATTGGTCTGGATGCTGTCTGTCAGCAAGTGATAAACCCCGCCCTTTGCGCCTCCATTAAAATGGACTGGACAGAGGGTGTCTGACATTTAGGTGCATTTCCAGCACAGCCCACAGATGGAAAGCAGGAGATAGACGTCTGCTGCATGTACCTTCGTGATGGAGAAATCCAGTCGCACGTAGAGAATGACAGTGAAAAACAAGATGTAAAAGGCGCCCACAACCAGTAACGGCTCCTGGAGCATCAGGATCTTGTTAAAGGTGTAGTGCACCACCACGTCCTGAATGTGCTGCTCCACAAGGTTATTCTTGTGGGCGACGATCACCGGGCGTCCGAAGGTGTCGAGGTAGGTGTAGTGCAGCTCGTCAGGAGCACGGTTTATGCTGTAGGGGTTTTCCACGTGGATGTTCCTGCAAATGGGAATACAAGAGTTAAATGGACTCCGTCACCTAAACACTGCTTATACCGAGAATGTAGAGAATAAAACATTATCTATACAGTGTGTGAGCAGCAAATGCACAAAATAAGAGAAGAGGAGGGTCTGTGCCGTCTCCTGCTTATGACATCACCTGCGGCTTTTTATGCAAATTTATCATTTTCAATGGGAAATGTGTAATCTGCATATCAAGCCACAAGGTGATGTCTTAAGCAGGAGACTGCACAGACACTGCTAAAACATATCATTTCTCTTATGTTATGCATTTGCTGCAATTCTGCTTAAACAAATGTATAGATTGTTCATTCTCAGAAAGCGCTGTGCTTGGGTTGACAGATATTTAAAATATTGAGTGTTAATGATTTTAACACGGGATACAAGAGAGCTTTGGCCAAAACCCAGAATACAAGGACATTGTGGAGATCAATGGATCATTTTAAAACACATTTTAACGGCAAGAAAATGACTAGAACTCAAACAATGAATGAATCAGTAATGGGGAGAGCACGGAATATAAAAACTTTCACAGTAAACTTACTTGGCGCCTTCTGGGAGGATTATCTTCACCGTCAGTGAATCCACCACTTGCTCATCAAAGACATGATCAATAAACCTCATCTTCAATGCGTACTGATCTCCTATAAAACAGAACAGAGCCCGTTACTGGGGGTCTGACAGCTGATAGAGGTACTGAACAAGTAAATCGAATGGAGGAGGGATAGGAATTGCGTCTGTCATGAAAGGGCAAACAGCAAACAAACTGGAAGGAATTACGTGAAACACAAAGATGTGATTTGTTTTCATTTATTGGCTCTGGGTTTTACTTACAAATTATGGATTAAGAGGGACACTTCAAGCATCATACTAACTCATCAGTTAGTATTTAACCTGTACATTTTTCAGGGTTATTATTTATACAAATTAATACAGGCATTCCTTTAGAATCTTTTGAACAGGCTCTTGATCTAGCCTGACCTCAACTTTTAATCACTTTAAACTATTATTTTGGACTTAAATAGGGACCTGCAGAGTATATCTGTCTGTTCCTGGGGCCCGATCATGCCAAGGAACACAAAATCACCAGGATCAAAAGTACCAAAAGGAACATGGGGGTTAAGGGTTTACATATTGAAAAAAAGTAATAGTTTTAGATTTAAATGTCAGCTCTTGGTGTCTAGGTTTCTGGACCGTTTAACAGGCCGGCTAGAAGACACACCAGGCCTTTAAAAGTGATCAGATTTGGTTTGGACAGAAATTAGGCAGATAAAACAAAACCATATCAAGGCTCTGGCTACTTACCCAGATTATAAAGGTACTCATAGCTTGGCAAGTTGTAACCGATGAGGTAATGGGTCTTCCAGCCTCCGAAGAGTGGGAACCTCGGCCTGATCTCCATCTCCACTGAATCATCGAGGATAAGTAAATGGCTGGTGGAGATATTGCCAATCTCATCCCTGTAGTATACGTCTTGGGCAGCAGCTGGGAGGATAGTCTGACAAAAGGAGAGCAAAGGAGACCTTTACAATACAGATGCTTTAAACCTTGCTTCATTGCCCCCTCCGCCCCAAGCAAGCAAGCCACGATTTCAGCATCCTGATCAATAAAGCATCATTATACTCATTAACACAGGGCAAATGGGATAAACTCCAAGTAATATGAACAATACACTTTATAATTTGTAACTCCAGAAAGAGATACTGTGATTCACTGCCTCTGGTGGCTCTCCACTGCAATAACCCCCCCAACTGCTGTAGAGAATGGCAATATTAAGTGCACAATAGCAGAGTTGGAAGTATAGCTGAATGGGAGAATTTATTTTCCAACTCTGCTACTTTGGCCTAAAGGTTGCAATTACCTTCTTAATTCCATGCAACTTCCCTTTCATGTGTAAAACCCCAATTTATTTTTCTTCCCTTCTCCTTGCACATATATTTTTCCAAAATCTATTAACCCCTTTGATGGTTGGAGGTTTTATTCCCTCTGCCCAATAATCTCTGTTCCATTTGGGGATGAGCTGTAGGAATACTCTTCTGTCAGCGGATCTTTGGAGTCATTTCAGAAAGCAGGAAAAGGTGACGAACGTGACATTTTGGAAAGATTGGATCGTACCTTGAAGGATTTGACGGATGAAATGCCGCTGTCTGGCTGCCTCTGGTAATCATACCGCGAAAAAGGTCCTTTCAGATACGCTCCGGTGTGCTTCAGATCAATCGTCTCTTCCACGGCGATGTTACCCCAGTGAGAGACCTCAATCAGACGTGTCATGCTGGCAATCGTCAGGAAGGGGCTGTTATTTTCATAATGGACCTTTAATGGATCCTAGGGTTTAAAGGAAAAATTTATCACACAAGAGATCTTTCAAACACAGAGCTGAATTTACACAGTTACAACATGAATGACTACTGCACCAAAAAAAGAATAATCCGCCACCCCAAATTAATCTACAAAAAAAAAGCCACAGTGAAAACATGCTCCTTATAAAATCTGGAAAAAGATCAGAAAAAGTTTGAATCAGAGGGGCCTTAACCCACTTTGCCCCGCTAAAGAGAGTACTGATTGGTGCTCTGTTCAACTGCAGTGTAAATTCAGGATCAGAGCTGAACTATCCATCAGCAGAGGACTTGACAATCTCAGGAGCCGGGGCTTCTAACTTTTGTTTTACATATAACTCTACTGAAGCGCCGTCTCTCTCGCTAGTAAACAGTGACTCCTGAATTGGTCCGTCTGGCTACTAAATTCTGCCGAAATCTTTCAAGCCCTGAATCAGCATGCACCTCTCACCTGGCTCCAGGCGGCAATGCCCTTGAAGGGGCCGTATTCAATGATGTCTTCGGACCGGGAGGGATTGCCGAGCTTGCTGTAGGTTTCGACATTTCTAGAGGCGAGTTTTACGCGGGTGGTCTGGGTCTTGGTTAAATAGGGGGAGTAGAAATAGTGGTTTCCTTCAAAGGTCACAAACTGCTTCTCTGCCTGTGTGATGTGGGTAGGGTACGGCTGCAAGACGTGTGTGAATACCGTCTCGATGGACACTTTGGTTTTGGCTCCTGGGGCGAGGGCCGTTCCAAATCTCACCGAGAATTGCTTCCCGCTGGAGAAAACAAACAGACACATACATATCACCATATCTTCACTATTACGTATATAGTGTTCACATTTACTGCACTCTGAGTCACATGACCGCAAGCTGTAATTAATAAAACCCAGAAAAAAAAAGAACTATTTTTGTTCTGATAGAAGATTCTTGCACTGCAACAGTATATAATCTTAAAAGCACACACAATTTTCTTAAAATCAGAATGTGAAGTCAGTTCTTACCCTTTCCCTTTATTTTTGGATTCTTTTAAGTCCAAATAGCCTTCCTCCTCTTCCTCTCCCTTCACCTGTTAAAACAATGAAAGGAAGGGGGGGGGGCATTTTAGGGGCTGTCAGTATCGTGCAGTACAATCTTTCATTCCACAAAACAATTTGTATTAAAAAATAAATACTACTGGATCCTGGAAATTCACAGACTTGACATCCAACAAATACAACACTTTGTTTAGATCTGTCATCCCTGAGAAAGGTGTGTACACATGGGAGGGGGGCAGGGTTTGTGAATGGGGAGTATTGCCAAGATCGTGAGAGCACAAGAAGCATTCTAGAATTAAATATCTGTGCAGCTCATTTTTCAGGCACAGTGAAAATATAAGTATCGAGCTGCACACACTTAGATATTAGTTTCTTATCATTTTTTGTTAAGTTTATATATCAAATAATATTTGATATAGCTCTATCGGGGGCAGACATGTTTATAATCTTTGCTCTGTATAGCTCTATCAAGGGGCAGACATGTTGTATAGAATCTTTGCTCTGTATAGCTCTATCAGGGGGCGGACATGTTGTTTAGAATCTTTGCTCTGTATAGCTATATCAGGGGGCGGACATGTTGTTTAGAATCTTTACTCTGTATCGCTATATCAGGTGGCGGACAAGTTGTTTCGAATCTGCTCTGTATAGCTCTATCAGGGGGCGGACATGTTGGTTAGAATCTTTGCTCTGTATAGCTATATCAGGGGGCGGACATGTTGTTTAGAATCTTTGCTCTGTATCGCTCTATCAGGGGGCGGACATGTTGTTTAGAATCTTTTCTCTGTATCGCTCTATCAAGGGGCAGATATGTTGTTTAGAATCTTTTCTCTGTATCGCTCTATCAAGGGGCAGACATGTTGGTTAGAATCTGCTCTGTATAGCTATATCAGGGGGCAGACATGTTGGTTAGAATATTTGCGCTGTATAGCGCTATCAGGGGCAGACATGTTGTTTAGAATCTTTTCTCTGTATCGCTCTATCAAGGGGCAGACATGTTGTTTAGAATCTTTGCTCTGTATAGCTATATCAGGGGGCAGACATGTTGTTTAGAATCTTTGCTCTGTATAGCTATATCAGGGGGCAGACATGTTGTTTAGAATCTTTGCTCTGTATAGCTCTGTCAGGGGGCAGACATGTTGGTTAGAATCTTTGCTCTGTATAGCTCTATCAGGGGGCGGACATGTTGGTTAGAATCTTTGCTTTGTATAGCTCTGTCAGGGGGCAGACATGTTGGTTAGAATCTTTGCTCTGTATAGCTATATCAGGGGGCAGACATGTTCAGAGTTTTGGGTCAGGTTACTATACATGTTACTAAAAAAAACGATAAAAAAAAATCATAAAATATGGAGGCATTTTTTTTATTCTGTAGTGATTTATGTAAGATCTCCATCACCAGTGCACTTTTAGAGCCATACAGGCTGTATAAAGACAAACAAAACATTTGCCTGAATACTAAGGTAACTTTCATATTATTTTTTATAATGGTATTGCAATTTTATGTCTAAAAGGATTACACCCTGAAACAACGCTTTCTTGGTAAATCATGTCTAAGAAACATAAAATATAATTGAGATTCAGTAATCATAACAGTGACATCAGTAATCTGCGACTGAACCAGGACTTCAAACATACATACACTGATTGAATATTCATTTAAAAAAACTGGATTAACATCTCGCAACACAGAATCTATGCATTAATGTCCAGACATTAGCAAGAGACTTAATGTGACTTCGACAACAACGGAGATAATTAATCTCTGGTAGAAATGACTAACTTCAGGCTAGATTATAAAGGGTTACACACAACAAAGTATTAATAAAACCAACTTAAAATGCAGAATCTACCAGTGCATGCAACACCCCTGCTGGTTTGAATGGATGAGCCTGTGTGAGGCTGATATTGGGACCAGTGCATGCAACACCCCTGCTGGTTTGAATGGATGAGCCTGTGTGAGGCTGATATTGGGACCAGTGCATGCAACACCCCTGCTGGTTTGAATGGATGAGCCTGTGTGAGGCTGATATTGGGACCAGTGCATGCAACACCCCTGCTGGTTTGAATGGATGAGCCTGTGTCTGATCATTCAGACTGGGAGCACAGCATTCATTACTCTGACCCCGGAAGTGAATGAACTGCTTGTGCTGACGTGTCACAGAGCTACAGAGCAGGAGGAGGAGGAAGTGCACAGACTCCTGTGACAGTGCAAGACCCCAAACAGCAATGCAAAGCATGGGAAATGAGCACCCTGCCAGCTAAACATCTCATTCTAATGCCAGACCCTTCACACAGAGCATTAACCCTCTCACTGCTAGATTTACTAAGCAGATTGTCCTTGATATGTATTGCTTTTCAAATGATCTGTTCAATGCTTTCGTTAGCACTGACTGATCAGCACATACCCTATATTCACACACCTATAGTATAAAGTATACTACCTATGCCCAGGCTCTCTACCCTTGTTGCACCTATACCCAGGCTCTCTACCCTTGTTGCACCTATACCCAGGCTCTCTACCCTTGTTGCACCTATACCCAGGCTCTCTACCCTTGTTGCACCTATACCCAGGCTCTCTACCCTTGTTGCACCTATACCCAGGCTCTCTACCCTTGTTGCACCTATACCCAGGCTCTCTACCCTTGTTGCACCTATACCCAGGCTCTCTACCCTTGTTGCACCTATACCCAGGCTCTCTACCCTTGTTGCACCTATGCCCAGGCTCTCTACCCTTGTTGCACCTATGCCCAGGCTCTCTACGCTTGTTGCACCTATGCCCAGGCTCTACCCTTGTTGCACCTATGCCCAGGCTCTATCCTTGTTGCACCTATACCCAGGCTCTCTACCCTTGTTGCACCTATGCCCAGGCTCTACCCTTGTTGCACCTATGCCCAGGCTCTATCCTTGTTGCACCTATGCCCAGGCTCTATCCTTGTTGCACCTATGCCCAGGCTCTATCCTTGTTGCACCTATATTCAGGCTCTATCCTTGTTGCACCTATGCCCAGGCTCTATCCTTGTTGCACCTATGCCCAGGCTCTATCCTTGTTGCACCTATGCCCAGGCTCTATCCTTGTTGCACCTATGCCCAGGCTCTATCCTTGTTGCACCTATGCCCAGGCTCTATCCTTGTTGCACCTATGCCCAGGCTCTATCCTTGTTGCACCTATGCCCAGGCTCTATCCTTGTTGCACCTATGCCCAGGCTCTATCCTTGTTGCACCTATGCCCAGGCTCTATCCTTGTTGCACCTATGCCCAGGCTCTATCCTTGTTGCACCTATGCCCAGGCTCTATCCTTGTTGCACCTATGCCCAGGCTAGTGTGAGGCCCGGCTTGGCCTTGTGATACTGACCCCCAGGAAGGCGAGGTGTGAGGCCAGCTCGGGCTCCAGGGCCAGCAGGAAGGATTGAGCCGCTCCAGGTCCCGGGTTGGATATGGTCACCTCGGCCGTCACTTTAGCCAGATGGCTGCTGACATCCACCGTGCGCTTCACATCCTCATTGATCAGGTCCTGGGCCCGGCAGAGGGCGGTGAGGACCAGCAGGGCGAGGGAGAGGCGGATAGCGGAGCGCTCCATGGCCAGGGAGCGGATGATGGACGCGGATTGACAGGATAGGCCGGATCCTTCCTATGGGAGCCGCTACTGACAACTCATTCATCCGCCAAGCGGGGACAAGATGGCCGCCGAGGACCCCGTGACAGTCTGCCAACCAATGGCTGCCCTGACTGTGCCTGTCTGACTGAGAGGCGCCTCTTACATTATCCTAATAGCTATTTACACGTTGCACCAGCAGGAAGACATCCACATACCTGCATTCTCCTGTGCTTTTTATTTCACTCATTTGTTTCTTGTATTGTGTGTAACTGTGTGTGTGGTGTGTGACAGGCACGCTCAGGACAGCCCGATCCTTGGCAGTGTGTGGCGTCCTTAGTAACCTGACTGCATTCCCTGGAATGCTGAGCTGTCCATCCAGCAAGGCATTTACTGAGTATCTTTACTATTACAGTATCAATGAAATCACTGCAAGCCAAGTGCAGCGCAGGATTAAATTAATTTTTATTTAGTAACATGATTTTATTTTTCTTATTGGCCATAGTTGCCAACAGTCCTGGATTTGCTGTGCAGTCCTTTTTATTTTATGGTCATGTCCTGTAAAATCTGGGTCTGTCCTGCCATTGGGGATTTCCGCCATGTCATGGTACATCGCATGATGTCACATTATCCCGCCCCCTCTTTGCTGCGCACCATCACTTCTCAAGACCTTCCAACTTTTGCCCCTGGCGCAATCGGGATACCGATGGGGTGGAGTGTGGAAGGGTTGAATGTCCGTGCTGCCGCGCATATTGTGCATGCGCTTCATGCGTTCGGTCTCACAGAGAATCGGAACCGCAGGATTTCAGTCCTGAATCCCACCGAACTCGACCAATGTTCCCAGAAGCGGTACGGATGTAGAGCTCAGTTGGACAGCCTCCAACCTGTGCAAAGCTTCCCTGGCCAGCCCTCCCCTGGCCACCCCTCCCCTGGCCACACTGCATGAACATCGGCAGCATCAACTGCAGAAATCATGGCAGGCGAAGCCAGACATGGACAAACTATATCAACACAGAGTGCTCGCAAATCAAAACCCATCCACTGGGACCCTGATAGTTGCCTCATGTTGCTTTGAAAACTCACACATATAGTCAGACCTCATGCTATGCTTAAACTCCTTCACTGTATTAACCTTTACCACTTCTGCTGGGAGACTATTCCATGCATCCACTACCCTCTCAGTAAAGTAATACTTTCATTAGTCCCTGGCCTTATCTTATATCTAGGATACCCTTATACCTATCCCATGCATGCTTAAACTCCTTCACTGTATTACCCGGCCTCTACCACTTCTACTGGAAGACTATTCCATGAATCCAATACCCTCTCAGTAATGTAATACTTTCATTAGTCGCTGACCTTATCTTATATCTAGGATACCCTTATACCTATCCCACGCATGCTTAAACTCCTTCACTGTATTACCCTCTACCACTTCCACTGGAAGACTATTCCATTCATCCACTACCCTCTCAGTAATGTAATACTTTCATTAGTCCCTGGTCTTATCTTATATCTAGGATAGCCTTATACCTATCCCACGCATGCTTAAACTCCTTCACTGTATTAACCTCTACCACTTCTACTGGAAGACTATTCCATGCATCCACTACCCTCTCAGTAAAGTAATGCTTTCATTAGTCCCTGGTCTTATCTTATATCTAGGATAGCCTTATACCTATCCCATGCATGCTTAAACTCCTTCACTGTATTAACCTCTACCACTTCTACTGGAAGACTATTTCATACATCCACTACCCTCTCAGTAAAGTAATACTTTCATTAGTCCCTGGCCTTATCTTATATCTAGGATAGCCTTATACCTATCCCATGCATGCTTAAACCCCTTCACTGTATTAACCGCTACCACTTCTACTGGAAGACTATTCCATGCATCCACTACCCTCTCAGTAATGTAATACTTTCATTAGTCCCTGGCCTTATCTTATATCTAGGATATCCTTATACCTATCCCACGCATGCTTAAACTCCTTCACTGTATTAACCTCTACCACTTCTACTGGAAGACTATTCCATACATCCACTACCCTCTCAGTAAAGTAATACTTTCATTAGTCCCTGGCCTTATCTTATATCTAGGATAGCCTTATACCTATCCCATGCATGCTTAAACTCCTTCACTGTATTAACCTCTATCACTTCTACTGGAAGACTATTCCATGCATCCACTACCCTCTCAGTAAAGTAATACTTTCTGAGGTTACGTTTAAACCTCTGACTCTGTATAGCCGGTTAGCCAATCATGTCCTTCTGTAGCAGCTTACAAGGATTGACACTTTTTATCTAACAGTCTGTTCTCTTCCCTTTTTACAGTATCTTTTCACGTGTTTCTGATTTAATGCTGAGAATATTCTTCAATACCCTATGCTTTTCTTGCCCTTTTTTTTTTTTTTAAAGCTTCTATGTTTTTGAAATAAGGAATTTGGTTTTAGCCTCATTTATGGGAGGGACCGAGCAACTTGGTCTTGAAAGGTTGCAACCAAACTGTCAATTAGCCAATAAATGGTATCATTTTAACCCTACTTGTCTCCTGTTTTTCCATAGCTAACGCGGTACTATACTACTCTTTTCCCTTTTTCTATTCCAGGTGTAATCTAAACCTGAATACACCACTAGGTGGCAGCACATCTTTACCTTTATAACATTGTATATGTCCATTAATTTGATCTATCAACTACAATAAAGGTTGTTTTAAACTTCCAGACCACGCTAGCCCAATATGAACACTTACACTCACAGTCATTCATTCACACAGTAATGTACAGTAGTGTGGGAGTTAGGACTGGAGGTAGTAATGGGGGTGGGCTTATTTTATCAGTGTCTCAGAAAGGATTAAAACATCTTCAGCAACAACTGAGAATCATGGGATATGTAGTCCAGAAATAGTCCAGAAATGTGTGTCTCTATTTGAACCAGTTCCTGCACACACTGACAAGCAGGACTAGAGATGAGAAGGTCTAGGAAAAAGGATTTGTTTGGGCCCCCAGGACCCTGCCCCCCTCCCTGCCATGCAATCACGCCCTCCATTGCAATATCCCCCCACCAAAAAACACACACACAAAAATAAGCACACACACAACTGGACTTTTATTGCAGTGTATAACATGTGTATAATAAATGTATAATTGCAGTGTATAAACTGTATATATGGATCAAAATGTGTATATATGGCTGCAATTAGGGTTGCCACCTGGCCGGTATTTTACCGGCAGGCCGGTAAAAAATTGGCATTCATGCCAATGTTAAGTCTATGGAGACAATACCAAGGCCGGTATTTTTTTGAAGAAAAGGTGGCAACCCTAGCTGCAATATGTATACTTAAAGTATATGATATCAGATATACAACTTAATGACAGGATGAAAAAGAAAAAAGAAAAAAAAACTCAAATAAATAGAGAGCACGTACATATCGTCATATATATTTATAAATATCTTTACACATCTCGCTCTCTCACTAGTTGCATTTATACTTATATGGACTTCGTAATATTATATTCAACTATTTTCATATGTAATAAAAATGTTATTGAAAAATTGCATGTATTATTTTATTCCCTTTTTCTGCACCCACATTGCACCCACATGACTTAAAACAGCCCCATAGAGTAGCCACAGCACTTGGCTTGAACTCATATTGCACCCACACAATTTGCCATGCCACAGTGTCCGTTTGCCCCACAGAACATACCACAGTGTCACTTTTCCCCACAGAACTGCCCCTGTAGAACAAGCCACATTTTCACTTTCCCCCATAGTACATGTTATTTTGCCCCACAGAACATGCTACAGCATCACTTTGCCAATTAAAATAAGCCACTGTCAGGTACCAATTAACATGCCACAGTCCCTTTGTCATTAACATATCAACAGCCAGTTTGCCTATTAAAATATGACATAGTTTTCCCATTAATATGCCACATCCAATCTGCCCACTAATATGCCACAGCAAATTTGCCCATTGATATGCCAGTATTATTGTGCCAATAAGATGCCAGTATTATTGTGCAATTAAGATGTCACAGCCAATTTGCCTATTAAGATGCCAGTATTATTGTGCCATTAAGATGCTACAGCCAATTTGCCCATTAAGATGCCAGTATGATAAAGAAGGCTCAATAAGGAACTTATTTGTATTATTTCATTAAAGGTTTTCTTAATCAATTATTTACACTTGACAATCTTTCAATTAAACATAAGAACATTTTTTTGCTACAGATGTCCTTTAAAGTCGTGCGAGGAGTTTGATCATCATTTCATGAGGTCTGTGGTCTGTAATTGATGACACTGGGAGACACAATTCTATACCACAGGTGTGTGTGAGATTTTTCATGAATTGGATTGTGACAGTGTGTATATACATCCTACATACTGCCATCTCATAGGACCTGCCATGATTAATGAATTGGATTGTGTCTGTGTGTATATACATCCTACATACTGCCATCTCATTGGACCTGCCATGATTAATGAATTGGATTGTGACAGTGTGTATATACATCCCACATACTGCCATCTCATAGGACCTGCCATGATTAATGAATTAGATTGTGTCTGTGTGTATATACATCCTACATACTGCCATCTCATAGGACCTGCCATGATTAATGAATTGGATGGTGTCTGTGTGTATATACATCCTACATACTGCCATCTCATAGCACCTGTCATGATTAATGAATTGGATAGTGTCTGTGTGTATATACATCCTACATACTGCCATCTCATAGGACCTGCCATGATTAATGAATTGGATTGTGCCTGTGTGTATATACATCCTACATACTGCCATCTCATAGGACCTGCCATGATTAATGAATTGGACTGTGTCTGTGTGTATATACATCCTACATACTGCCATCTCATAGGACCTGCCATGATTAATGAATTGGATAGTGTCTGTGTGTGTATATACATCCTACATACTGCCATCTCATAGGACCTGCCATGATTAATGAATTGGATTGTGCCTGTGTGTATATACATCCTACATACTGCCATCTCATAAGACCTGCCATGATTAATGAATTGGATTGTGTCCGTGTGTATATACATCCTACATACTGCCATCTCATAGGACCTGCCATGATTAATGGATTGGATTGTGTCTGTGTATATACATCCTACAAAACACTCGCAAAAAAATAAAAAAAATAATAAAACAAGGCATTGATTTGTTCATTCTGCCTCTCACATCGCCAGAGCGCCCCAGCTAAGATGGCGGCTTGTCCCTGTACACATCATGGCTGTGGCCGCCCGCCGGGGACGCTGGCGTCACGTGGGGGCGGACCCCTCCAACCCTCCGCCAATAGGAGTTGAGGAGGAGGTGGTGACGTCAGGAGCCCCATGACTGGCTGTCACTTCCGCTGAGAAGTGTGGATTGTGTCTGTGTGTATATACATCCTACATACTGCCATCTCATAGGACCTGCCATGATTAATGGATTGGATTGTGTCTGTGTATATACATCCTACATACTGCCATCTCATAGGACCTGCCATGATTAATGAATTGGATTGTGCCTGTGTGTATATACATCCTACATACTGCCATCTCATAAGACCTGCCATGATTAATGAATTGGATTGTGTCCGTGTGTATATACATCCTACATACTGCCATCTCATAGGACCTGCCATGATTAATGAATTGGATCGTTTGTCTGTGTGTATATACATCCTACATACTGCCATCTCATAGGACCTGCCATGATTAATGAATTGGATCGTTTGTCTGTGTGTATATACATCCTACATACTGCCATCTCATAGGACCTGCCATGATTAATGGATTGGGTGTGTGTGTGTGTATATACATCCTACATACTGCCATCTCATAGGACCTGCCATGATTAATGAATTGGATCGTTTGTCTGTGTGTATATACATCCTACATACTGCCATCTCATAGGACCTGCCATGATTAATGGATTGGATTGTGTCTGTGTATATACATCCTACATACTGCCATCTCATAGGACCTGCCATGATTAATGCATTGGATTGTGTCTGTGTATATACATCCTACATACTGCCATCTCATAGGACCTGCCATGATTAATGCATTGGATTGTGTCTGTGTGTATATACATCCTACATACTGCCATCTCATAGGACCTGCCATGATTAATGCATTGGATTGTGTCTGTGTGTATATACATCCTACATACTGCCATCTCATAGGACCTGCCATGATTAATGAATTGGATAGTGTCTGTGTGTATATACATCTTACATACTGCCATCTCATAGGACCTGCCAAGATTAATGAATTGGATAGTGTCTGTGTGTATATACATCCTACATACTGCCATCTCATAGGACCTGCCATGATTAATGAATTGGATTGTGTCTGTGTGTATATACATCCTACATACTGCCATCTCATAGGACCTGCCAAGATTAATGTATTGGATTGTGTCTATGTGTATATACATCCTACATGCTGCCATCTCATAGGACCTGCCATGATTAATGCATTGGATTGTGCCTGTGTGTATATACATCCTACATACTGCCATCTCATAGGACCTGCCATGATTAATGAATTGGATTGTGTCTGTGTGTATATACAACCTACATACTGCCATCTCATAGGCCCTGCCAAGATTAATGGATTGGATTGTGTCTGTGTGTATATACATCCTACATACTGCCATCTCATCGGACCTGCCATGATTAATGAATTGGATTGTGCCTGTGTGTATATACATCCTACATACTGCCATCTCATAGGACCTGCCATGATTAATGTATTGGATTGTGTCTGTGTGTATATACATCCTACATACTGCCATCTCATGGGACCTGCCATGATTAATGAATTGGGTTGTGTATGTGTGTATATACATACTACATACTGCCATCTCATAGGACCTGCCATGATTAATGTATTGGATTGTATCAGACAATGCTTTATATACAGTCTTAATTTCCCACCACCTTAGTTAAACAAAACACTCGCAAAAAAATAAAAATAATAATAAAACAAGGCATTGATTTGTTCATTCTGCCTCTCACATCGCCAGAGCGCCCCAGCTAAGATGGTGGCTTGTCCCTGTACACATCATGGCTGTGGCCGCCCGCCGGGGACGCTGGCGTCACGTGGGGGCGGACCCCTCCAACCCTCCGCCAATAGGAGTTGAGGAGGAGGTGGTGACGTCAGGAGCCCCATGACTGGCTGTCACTTCCGCTGAGAAGAGAAGACTTTGCAGGGGAGGAAGCGGAGACAAGCAGCAGCAGCAGCAGCAGCGGGCCCGGCAGAGCGAATAATCCCCGGCCCAGGACACACAGGACCGAGTGACACCCAGCCGCAGCTGGTGAGTGGGAGCCGGGGTGTATCATGGGACTCGGGGGTCTGGGACCCGCACTGTCTCCCAGGCCTCACTGTGATTTGACATGGTCTCCATTGGGCCTTTCCCCAGCCCAGCTGCCCTCACAATACATCTATTCCATTAATTGCCCTATTTGCCTCCCCTTGTAGCCCCCATGTCTCCCAGCTCTCTGTATTTTAACATAGTTTATTTGCAGACCCCTTTTAATGTCACATTCTCCCCCCATCTTGCTGACACCCTATTATACCCCACATCTGTCCTCTCCATACTGACCCCTCATCCCCCCCTGTATGTGCTCCCTCCCCCCCCCCCCCCCCCCCCAAAGCCATCATAGTTTGTTTTACCCCCTTTTTGTTCCAGCTTTTTGGTATTAAACCATGAATCTCCAGACTCCATCTTTCATGAAGCTCAGCAGTCACATACAATACACATTTCTCCTGTTGTTGTTGTTGCTCAGAGCTATTGTTTTTCACCTTCCCAGTACTTCCCAGCCTGATAATTATCCTTTCTCTTCCATCTCCTAGTATTTTCTTTGTGTAGCCTCAATACTAACCCTTTTACCCCTTTGTTTGCTCTAGGGCTGTCATTCCAAACATCCCAATTTGTGTGTGTGCTAACTAGCTGCTGGGATATCTCCATTCCTCTTTTCATCCCTCAGCACTATACTTTTATTAAAGGGACTCTATTATCTATATGTTGTGTTAGTAGAATTGCAGAATAAAAAAGGAAACATATTTGAAAGCTGTCTGTGGTGGCTCCTGTTTATGACATCACCTGTGCCTTGATATGCAAATCAACTATTTTTCAATGGATAATGTATAATTTGCAGGTCAAGCCACAACTGTTTACTTACCATCTGGTTTTTTTTTTTATTTGTTTTTATTAAGCACTTTATCTCTTTATTCTATCATTTAGCCCTTTGTTTATTTTTCCCCTTTCCCATTGTTTTGGGTGTGTGTGTGTTTTCAAAACATTTTTATTCACTCTACTTGAACAGCTCATGGGATGGAAGCTCTGTATGTAGAATATGAATTACGTAGCTCTTTTCTGTACACAGCATTATCATTACAGCTTCACCAATAACAAAGATCTGAATTGACACTTTTGTAAACATAACAAAGGTGTGAAAATATCAGTCAGTGTTTGTTACTAAAAGATAATCTAATACTAGTTACCTCCCTATCAGTTCTTCCCTTATCTTCAATCGCCTCTCCCAGCAATTCCCAGATATTCATTAAAACCCTCCACTATCGTCTTAATTTAAACACTTTTTTTGTTTTGTTTATGATCCTTGTTTCCATGGGCAGTGAGGTAGGGTAGACATTAAACACGGACTTCCCGATTAAGCTTGATGTTTGCTTTTCTTTAAATGATTTCTTCTCTGCCTTTCACTTTCTTTTTGTTTCTGAAGCCTTGGACACATCATATTCTAATCTCTTATCATGTTAGTGTACGGTCATTTCATGAGATCTATCCAAAAATTAGCTGTATTTCTTTCTTAATGTAACTTGCACTTGTAATATTTTTTGTATAAGATAAACCTAGTTTATTTATTTTTAAAGGTCCTTTTCCCAGAGTATAATTTTAAGTGTATGCATTTTAATCTGTTTCATTATGTACACAGCTGGAATATTCTCCTTGTATCCGCGAATTTGGAATATTTATGCTTGGTGCCCATCTATTGGGACAACATGAAGTAATGCTGAAGTTCATTTCATTTGAAACAATTTTTTCATAGTTGGGTGGGCATTCTAGGATTCAATCACAATTGCTTCATGAGTTTCCCTTTCACTGATTGTTTTTAGAAATTTGTAAAAAGTCATAAAAAAGGGCAGTCAAGGAGGAAGTAAGTGTTTTGATGGAGCATGCCCATTGTGCCCAAGGAAAGGAGGAAGTGAGGGATGTTAGAAATCTTGTAT
The DNA here is from genome assembly GCA_036172795.1 of Pelodytes ibericus. NCBI lineage: Eukaryota > Metazoa > Chordata > Amphibia > Anura > Pelodytidae > Pelodytes > Pelodytes ibericus. The sequence continues at coordinate 80,765,935 of CM069865.1, read as the reverse complement.
TTAGTTTAACAAAAAAAAGTGCAGAACCTATCGGCACCTGGCATAGTCTGTTTTTTAAGGTGATATACAATATGTTGACAGGGCTTCTTCATATCAAATGCATGAGTAATGCTATAATGGTCCTTTCTATTTAACTGTGGTTTTTGAGGTGCGTTCATTGGCAATGTGGTCTCAGTAGTGTGAACCTTTGGGAGGAGGTTTCCCTGTGTATTCAGGGGAATTATGATGAATGTTTCTGTTCTGAAGCTCTGTGTCCTGACCTTTTTGCTATCCTAATTGTCTTTCCTTTCTATATTGTGCTTCTTTAGCAGTCTGGGTATAGCTAGGAAAAAAGACGGGACAAAGGGGATATGATAGAAATATTCAAATACATAAAGGGAATAAACACAGTGAAGGAAGAGAATATATTTAGAAGAAAAACTCAGAACAAGAGGACACACTTTTAAACCATTTCCCCTCTAATTTAATTTAAGACTAACATTGGTATCCCTTTTCCAGAAATCCATTATCTAAAATGATCAGTTATCCAAAAATTTTAGGACTTTGCCACAAGATGTAAGTTGCAACACACACCAGTCAGAATGCAAGCGCACCACAGTTTATTCATTGTCCAGCTCCCTTAAGCTGTGATATAGCCTTTACTTTACTGAGAGGGTAGTGGATGCATGGAATAGTCTTCCAGTAGAAGTGGTAGAGGTTAATACAGTGAAGGAGTTTAAGCATGCATGGGATAGATATAAGGCTATCCTAGATATAAGATAAGGCCAGGGACTAATGAAAGTATTACATTACTGAGAGGGTAGTGGATGTATGGAATAGTCTTCCAGTAGAAGTGGTAGAGGTTAATACAGTGAAGGAGTTTAAGCATGCGTGGGATAGGTATAAGGCTATCCTAGATATAAGATAAGGCCAGAAACTAATGAAAGTATTACATTACTGAGAGGGTAGTGGATGTATGGAATAGTCTTCCAGTAGAAGTGGTAGAGGTTAATACAGTGAAGGAGTTTAAGCATGCATGGGATAGGTATAAGGCTATCCTAGATATATATGACAGGGACTAATGAAAGGATTCAGATATTTTTTTATGGTCGGTCTGACACATTCTGTGTTTCTAGGGGTAATGTGGGAATCCATAAATGCAGACTTTTAAACCCTTATGGTGTCCAGAAAATGGGGGAGGTCGTATTGCACAAGGCAGTTTCCCTGAGGAACTGCTGTGTCCCCTGCCCTGGATTATACAGAGAGCAGACCCCTGCTGTAATCCTTTCACGATGAGCTGCTGCATGGCACTCTACAGGATGCTACCAGTTCCTCTTACTAAACATTTCATTCATATAAAAAATGTATAGCTTCAGATGTGGTCCCTTACCAGGATCTTTATGGATATGTATTGTAGAGCAATTAATGTTAAACATCTCCTCCATTCTGAAATCTAAGTGAGCAGCTGCTGTGTATTGAGTGTGGTGTGTCTGGTATAGAGATTGTATGTGTTGTGTAATGCTGGGATTCAAGGAGTTTAGATCGTCTTACCGGCTGCCATTTTGAAATGTTCACATTTGTTAGTAAACAAGATGCCAGAACCAATTGCACAACTTGCTCAGATGACAATACATTAGGCCTGAGCCAGGCATCCTACAGCCTTCAACAACTCTTAGGTTAGTGCTGGGAGAGATCTGTATGCTCAGCTTTACTGCAAATGGCTTAGGAATTAAAATCTCCAATGTTCCTCCAAGCTTTGAAAAAAAGAAAAGGTAGGAGTCAGAACCCTATTTTGGCCTTTTGTAGGGTAAACAAAAAGTCAGTCAGTGTAGCACAAAGACCAGCTAAAACGTGCAGCATGTTAAAGATGAATAAGCTAATCAGTGTTTGGTTATTCAAACTATACATGTGTTATAAAACATGTTAAATAAAAGAACAAAACAACTCCCCCCCCCCCCCCCCCCTCCCTAATTAAGAAATGCTACAAGGCTTCATGTTAACATTGCAGTTGCCAAGTAAGTAAATATTATTCACTTGTCCTGGTTCTATAGAGTGTAGGGTGTGGGCTATGTGCATTTAATGTATTTCATCTATAGATTGGTGCTAGGTACCCCTGTTGCTTCCTATTCTCTATACTAATAAAGGGCTTGAGTACCCCTCTTGTGATCAGCTGGCAGTAATCTCGGTGAGGTGGGATTTCCTTGGAAGTGATTATTTTTGTAGTTCTGACACTGGATCTTTCAGGCTCTTTGTTAGTGCATGCTGTCCCTTCCCTTGTGACTCAAGCAGCTGATGAACCACATGATCCTCCATACAATAATTGGGACCTTGGGTTTCTGGTGGCCATAGCCTGTCTGCTGTGGTTAACCCTTTGTGCACCGTTCGTCTTTCGCTTGTGAGCTGTCTGATCAGGTTTATTGTCCCTTCCAGTATCGCAGATGAGAAGGTGGGGCTTGGATGGAAAGTGATTAAAGGGAAGTACACAATGCCTGTTATAAAATCCGTTTATTTGTTCTTGTGGCTGTGGTCCTGACCGATTAGAGGTGTGTGTCCCACACGACCTCTCCTGTAACACCCCGGGATGCTTCTGTTAAAAAATGGTTTAGAATTATGGGAGTTGCAGAAATAATTGGTCTGCCCTAGGTTATTAGAAAAAGATTTTCCCATTTTTATCTATTTGTGCCTTCAGGGTTCTGGGTTATTTTTTTGCGAGGTGTTAGCCGGATGCTGAGTCTCTTGTGCTCTGATGTAGGCCCCCAAGTATGTACCTAGCCGCCATGGACACCAGATTGCATATGCCCACTTGGCTAGCTTCCTTGCAAGCATAGGATCCAATATGGAATCCATGATAGGAGAGGCTAATCTCCCATACCTTTTTGTATAGTGAGTGCATGTTGTAGTGTAGACTGGATATCTCGGTAAGTTATAAAGGGCTTTGACATTTTCTTTAAATTGTGGGCTTGGGTTTTTGCATGTGTTTTCTGCTTGATGATGTGGCAGGGATGTGCCAAGCCTATATCCATAAGTTCATTTAATCCCTTTTATTGTGAAGACCACCTAGGCCAAATCTGCTGTCTATTACTTGCGCTTGCTGCTGTGCTGGGGGGGGGGGGGGGGGCATTGTTTTTTATGCTGAACTTCCTTCTTTTTCTTTTTTTTCCCGGAAGACCAATGTTTCCTGCCAGTTTGTTGAATTGTTTGGGCTTGTGTGCATGTTTGGTATATTACTGCAGGGATTCGAAGGCAGTGTCTCATTTCAAGTCTGCTGAAGAGAAACTTGATGGCTATTTGACGGGATCTGCACTTGTTGGACTCTCGACTTAAGACTTTAAACTCCACTCTTTATGAAAGCACCTTCTACCAAAAAGGGGGAAATGCATGACATTGGGGGTCTTTTATAAACACAGACGCATTATAAAGTGTTGGGAGAGTAATCTAAAGCACAATCTTATCTACAAGAGTTAATTGCGCTATAAAAAAAAACAACTTTTAATACCCGGGGTGGAATTCTTAAAAGGACCTGCGTATACTCCTGATTTGTCAGGACTTGGCGTTATACTCGGGCATTGCGGCAGTATGATTCTGCTTGTTCTACCCCTCTCTAGTGTGTATTCAGACAATGCACAGAATGCCTTGTTTGGGGTGACTGACCTTGTTAATTGGGATCCTATGGCATGGGCCTGATTTGATGCTCTTGCATTTGGTGGTGATTGCAGCCAATCTGTTAATACTGGTTTCATGGGAATAGAATGAGCAGCCATACTGATTTACTGGCTCTAGATCACTATACATGCATTAACTTCCCCAGCAGCAGTTAGAGTACAGATGCATGCACAGTCGCTGTATTCCTACACCAGGTTACAGAAAATGGGGAATTTTATTGACCCTTCCCCCACACAATTTTTCAAATTCTCTTTCTATCTTGTTTTGAAGATATCATTATAAATCAAACACTAGGTCACTTAATTGGCTCTGGTTAGCCTGACACTCTGCCAGACCAATAAAGGCAAAGGCTTCTCTGTCGCACTGACAGTCTAATGGACCAATAAGGTGGGCTGTGTGCGTCTTTTAAGGAATCTACTCGTTTTTGTTTTACCTTTTATATAACCAGCGATATCTTCTCAACGAAACAGAATAAAAATGTTCAAAAGTTAGTCCCACTTTCACTTTTACACTGAGACCTGTGTGTCTCATGGGAAATGAGACATTGTGCTAGAACTGACTGCAAAAAATAAATTCTGTTTTTAAATGAAAGCTTTCATCAAGTGTAAACACTTTAAATATAAATCCATTAGTGAAAGAATATAAATAAAGGATCTTAGTGATCCCTTTCTGTTTGTATATCTCTATCAGGGGTGGACATGTTGTTGTTGTTGTTTAGAATCTTTGCTCTGTATAGCTCTATCAGGGGGCAGACATGTTTAGAATATTTGCTCTGTATAGCTCTATCAGGGGGCGGACATGTTGTTTAGAATCTTTGCTCTGTATAGCTCTATCAGGGGGCAGACATGTTTAGAATATTTGCTCTGTATAGCTCTATCAGGGGGTGGACATGTTGGTTAGAATCTTTGCTCCGTATAGCTCTATCAATGGGAGGGCATGTTGGTTAGAATCTTTGCTCCGTATAGCTCTATCAAGGGGAGGACATGTTGGTTAGAATCTTTGCTCTGTATAGCTCTATCAGAGGGCGGACATGTTGGTTAGAATCTTTGCTCTGTATAGCTCTATCAGAGGGCGGACATGTTGGTTAGAATCTTTGCTCTGTTTAGCTCTATCAGAGGGCGGACATGTTGGTTAGAATCTTTGCTCTGTTTAGCTCTATCAGAGGGCGGACATGTTGGTTAGAATCTTTGCTCTGTTTAGCTCTATCAGAGGGCGGACATGTTGGTTAGAATCTTTGCTCTGTTTAGCTCTATCAGAGGGCGGACATGTTGGTTAGAATCTTTGCTCTGTTTAGCTCTATCAGAGGGCGGACATGTTGGTTAGAATCTTTGCTCTGTATAGCTCTATCAGGGGGCGGACATGTTGTTTAGAATCTTTGCTCTGTATAGCTCTATCAGGGGGCGGACATGTTGTTTAGAATCTTTGCTCTGTATAGCTTTATCAGGATGCTGACATGTTGTTTAGAATCTTTGCTCTGTATAGCTCTATCAGGATGCTGACATGTTTAGAATCTTTGCTCTGTGTAGCTCTATCAGGGGGCGGACATGTTGTTTAGAATCTTTGCTTTGTGTAGCTCTATCAGGGGGCAGATATGTTTTTTAGAATCTTGGCTTCCTGTAGCTCTATCAGGGGGCAGATATGTTTTTTAGAATCTTGGCTTCCTGTAGCTCTATCTGGGGGCGGATATGTTGTTTAGAATCTTTCATTCTTGTAGCTCTTTCAGGGGGCGGACATGTTGTTTAGAATCTTTGCTCTGTATAGCTCTATCAGCGGCGGACATGTTGTTTAGAATCTTTGCTCTGTATAGCTCTATCAGGGGGCAGACATAGATCTTCCTTCATCTGACCCAGGATTCTAAACATGTCCGTCTCTGAGCTATACAAACAGGTCTCAGTAAGGTGGCTTTTATGTATATTTGTCACTAAAGGATTTCTATTTAAAATGCCTATATTTGATGTAATCCTTTTGACCCAGGTTTTGACATTTTAATTTAGTTTTAGGCACATGCACAAGCACACCATCCTTTTTTTCTTTGTATCATTGCAGGGTGGGGGGGGGGGGGTGGGATGTCCCTTCTTTTTCCAGCATGGGACTGCCAGGCACAGATCAACTTCCTGCTGAGTGCCGGATGTCATGTGATACCCAGCACACCGACAAAGTGTGAAAGGGGTGATCTGTGCTGCGCTCCATTTACAAAAAAGAATAGTGGCTTCGCTGTAAATGGTTCTTAGTCTAACAGTCTGTCTGGAAGCAGTAAGAGCAGAAGAAGGAGCTGTGCCAGACATGCTGATTTCAGAGAGAATCCCCAGGATATAAACTGAAGTATCAGTGTTCCTATTACAGGCTCCAAATGGCATCAGCCGGCTTCCCTTTAAAGATTAGATGCTTCCTGTACTCCAGCATGCATACCTGAGCTTTCCACATTATGATGGATTGTTTTCTTTCATTAGTTCTGCTGAGCAGATTGCCAGAAAGCAGCTGATTTAGCCCCATAAATAAGGATGCAGCTGTTTGTGGCTGGGCTTTTTTGGCCCTGCACCTCTGGGCTATTCATAGACTCCATGGATACTGAGGCAAAAAAAAGCCATTATTGTTGATAAGCAATGCTTGCTTCTCCTTACCCAGAATCCCTTGCAAAGGTGATGGCTGTAACTTGGGGATTTCTGTAGGAGAAACAGATCTGCTAAGCTGTCTAGATAGTACAGGTATGTTTAATAATAATAATCTACTGACTGCTGTACTTTACAGGGGAGGGATTCCCAAATTCCTTAACCTCGCTGCAAGCGATATAGTGCACAATGCAGATATTGGTGTTTGATATGTTGCTGCAGAGTGACAGCAGTCAGAGGTCCTGGTAGGTGCCTGATGTTAATACAAATGCATCCCTTCCTGGCTCCTCTTCCTTGAGCTTTAATTATTTTTTAATTACCTCCTTTAGACTCTAACACCAAGGGTATCCGATGTGGCCCGTGTGCTGTCCGTTTGACAGAAACCTGACATACTAGGGCAACTAAACTTACCCCGATCAGACTAGCAGGGCATGCCTCTGCTCTCATTGGCTACGCACGCACTGACACTGAGCATGCAGCAACCTCCAGACCAGCTCTTCCTCCGTTCTGAGGCAGAGCGGAGAGTAAAACAAAGTGGATATCTCTCTCTCAGCGAGAATGGACTGAAATATCCAGACCTATAGGATGTAACCTTCTCGGGAGAGGAATCGCCACCATTTTTTTTTTGCTTGCACCATAACAGAGGAAATCTCCATTAGCAAATCAGACTGGTCCAGATCCAAAATGCCTGGAAGGTCTGCTCTGCACGAGGAGCACAGCAACCACAGACTAACATTACGGCCTTGATCATAAGGCTGGTTATCCCTCTAGGTGCATGGAATCTGCACTCGCTCTAAAGCAGGGGTCCTCAAACTTTTTAAACAGGGGGCCAGTTCACTGTCCCTCAGACCGTTGAAGGGCCGGACTATAGTAAAAATAAAAACTATGAAGAAATTCCTATGCACACTGCATATATCTTATTTTGAACAAAACGAGAACAAATACAATATTTAAAGTAAAGTTAAATCAACAAACTTACCAGTATTTCAATGGGAATAGTGTGCCAGTCAGATGCCCAGGAATATTATGCCAGTCAGATGGCCAGGAATATTATGCCAGTCAGATGGCCAGGAATATTATGCCAGTCAGATGCCCAGGAATATTATGCCAGTCAGATGCCCAGGAATATGATGCCATTCAGATGGCCAGGAATATGATGCCAGTCAGATGCCCAGGAATATTATGCCATTCAGATGCCCAGGAATATTATGCCAGTCAGATGCCCAGGAATATTATGCCAGTCAGATGCCCAGGAATATTATGCCAGTCAGATGCCCAGGAATATTATGCCAGTCAGATGCCCAGGAATATGATGCCAGTCAGTTGCCTGCCCAGGAATATGATGCCAGTCAGTTGCCTGCCCAGGAATATGATGCTAGTCAGATGCCCAGGAATATGATGCCAGTCAGATGCCCAGGAATATGATGCCAGTCAGATGCCCAGGAATATGATGCCATTCAGATGCCCAGGAATATGATGCCATTCAGATGCCCAGGAATATTATGCCATTCAGATGCCCAGGAATATTATGCCATTCAGATGCCCAGGAATATGATGCCAGTCAGATGCCCAGGAATATGATGCCAGTCAGATGCCCAGGAATATGATGCCAGTCAGATGCCCAGGAATATGATGCCAGTCAGATGCCCAGGAATATGATGCCAGTCAGAAGCCCAGGAATATGATGCCATTCAGAAGCCCAGGAATATTTTGCCATTCAGATGCCCAGGAATATTTTGCCATTCAGATGCCCAGGAATATTTTGCCATTCAGATGCCCAGGAATATGCCATTCAGATGCCCAGGAATATGCCATTCAGATGCCCAGGAATATTTTGCCATTCAGATGCCCAGGAATATGATGCCATTCAGATGCCCAGGAATATGATGCCATTCAGATGCCCAGGAATATGATGCCATTCAGATGCCCAGGAATATTATGCCAGTCAGATGCCCAGGAATATGATGCCATTCAGATGCCCAGGAATATGATGCCATTCAGATGCCCAGGAATATGATGCCATTCAGATGCCCAGGAATATGATGCCAGTCAGATGCCCAGGAATATTTTGCCATTCAGATGCCCAGGAATATTTTGCCATTCAGATGCCCAGGAATATTATGCCAGTCAGAAGCCCAGGAATATTATGCCAGTCAGATGCCCAGGAATATGATGCCAGTCAGATGCCCAGGAATATGATGCCAGTCAGATGCCCAGGAATATGATGCCAGTCAGATGCCCAGGAATATGATGCCAGTCAGATGCCCAGGAATATGATGCCAGTCAGATGCCCAGGAATATTATGCCATTCAGATGCCCAGGAATATTATGCCAGTCAGAGGCCAGGAATAGTGCTCGTTATCCCTCCCTCCTCCCCCGCTTCCCCATCACTTACCTCCAGCTGCTGTGTCCCCGGACGTCTCGCGCGGTGTCCTCCTGTGGAGGAGGGAAACAGTTACCCGATCCGGATGTGACGTAACGTCACATCCGGTCGCGGTGAATTTTTTTTTTTTTTCTTCCTGCAGCCGCATCCTTTGCGGCTGCCAGAAAGAAAAAAAAAAGTAAACGGGGTGGGTGCCGGCAGCACCCCCCGCGGGCCACATAAATGTCCTCGGCGGGCCGCATGTGGCCCGCGGGCCGTAGTTTGAGGACCCCTGCTCTAAAGATACAGGTCTGGTTTACTTGTGGGAAGGGGACATGGTTTCTTTTAAACCTTGCTTCCTGTAAGTTTTATTTGTCCTTTACTAATTCTTATTAGCCCTATAAATGGTTTGGTTTTGATTTTAAAGCTTTTTTTCTTTGCCATTACTATAAATAATATCTTTATGCTGCACAAAACACAGTGATTGTTTTTAGTGAGGCTTACTTCAGAAAAAGCTTAGTCCATTATTTATATGTATCTGTTTTTAATAAACAGAAATGCAAAAGTATCTTTCTTTTGTCTCTAATTTCCACAAATATTTTAGTTGTGACTTTCGGACACTATTGATGTTACATTTGAAACAATCTTCTTGTCTCCTCCAGTTTAACTCTTATTAAACTTGACAACTTTCTGCATCTGGATTGACCAATTCAGGAGCCAGCCTGGCTATTGTAAGGAGCCAGGGAAATGGAACGTCCATAGAGTTCAATGTAAAATAGCCCCCCAAAACATTTAGCCAGCAGTGCAGACTTCCAGGGTTTGTCAAGCCCGGGTCTCAAACTACAATGAAATGATTTTTGTGCAGTATAATCCTGTACTGCTCCTTTTACCTGCCAGTAGAGAGTAATGGGAGTAACCGTTTCCTTGGCATATATAATATATAGAGCTCGGGGTAAAGTTCACTTGATATTCCGTATTTTTTTGTGATTCAGAATCACGTGCAGGATGGTGACTCACGTGGGCTGGGTCTCTGCTGCTACCCTGGCTCACACTGTGTGTGACGTCCTGCAGACTGTGATGTGTTAACAGGTCATTGGAGTGGAATGTGGTTTTGCAGATGACTTTTCCCAGAAGCCTCTGCTTCTCACATTTCCTGTTTAGAATAGAATATTTTGGCATTGCCAGTCCTCCATTTTGAGGCAAGTGCCCACGGCCAGTTTAAAAATGTAAATTAAAACCCATATGTTCCTATATGAGATCTAACAAGATGCCACAGGGGAGGTGTTTAAACTGGATGGGTAGAAAACAGAAGGAAGGTGAAAAATAAGCAGGTAGTTTACCATGTGGGGCTCTCACGGACCTCGGTTCTCTACTGAAACTACTTCAAATTCCTATTCCTCTGATTACTGGCCTTTTGCTATATAATATATATATGCATTGGGTGTATGTCTTCTAATCCCAACCCCCCCCCAAGATCTGCTCCCTGCACCAACCACTACTTTAGTGTGAGATCCCGCAGCCTCTGAGGCTTGTCCCTTCCTTTTTAACCCAGGGGGGACGGACAGAGATGGGGACACTTGCATAAGTCTAAACTGTGCAGTCATGATGTTTTCCAGTACTTGCACCATGTCTAGCTCTCCTCTGATTGCTTCTTAGAAGTTATGAAGAGAATGGGGAGGGGAGGGGGGGGGGGGGGGGGTGTAACACTTTGGCATGAGACTGGTCGTTCTACTTAGGTTACTTAATGTATTTTCTGAGCTTTAAAAACAACTCTATGACCCGTGCATCGTCACAGGAGTGTCGTGTTCTGTATCATTGTAAACATGCTCCTTGTTATCTGCTTCCCAGACTGTAAGGGAAGTGTTAGTACAGGCATGTCCCTCACCCCCCCATCAGAACTACAGGGGGCATCCACGGGGGTTGCACACGTGCATTAGGCATCTGTGTGGGACCCTCTGGCTCCTAAGATGCTGGGGACCCCCATTTTTAGACTCGAATTTTCAGAGGCTTTTGTTTTATAATTCAGCTAATCCCTTTTTTTTATTTTTAAGCTTTCTTTTAGCTTTAGAGCGACATGCCCGTTTACTCTGCCTCAGAGCAGAGGCAGAGCCAGTCAGGAGGCTGGCACCCTGACAGTTTTGTGAGGACAGCCAATCAGAGCGTGGGCTTGTCCTAAGGAAGCATCATGGCAGCCGGTCAGAGTGTAACTGGCCTGTACCTTATTTAAAATGTATACGGGACCAGTCCAGTTTACCCTTCTGTGTTAGAAGCATAAGGGACAAATAAAAAGCTTAGTGGCAGTTTAATGATTTCAGGGAATGCTTTAATAAATGTTTAATCAGTACAATAGTGGCCTTGCTTTTATTAAATAAATACAATACGCGGATACAAAAAAAGACCTGGTCCAGACACACAAAACAGACGCATGCAAACTCGCAGTGATGTGATTTTGGCCTTGCAGATGATCAGGATGTTCCAGGCTCTCCCTTTCTCAGTCTCAGTCTGACATTTTATATTTAAAACCTTCCTTTGTTTGATAGAAATAACCTCCCCCCCCCCCCCCCCCTCGTGTCACATGAGGGGGGACTCTGTAGCTGAGCCATTTACTGCACCTTTAATCCCTTAAGAACAACATTTTGTGCTTTATGTTCTATAATTTCTCTCATTTAGTATCGGATTGTGGGGAATTCAGATAAAAGTATCGCTGTGGGCCAAAAAAAATGGCTTCCATTTAGGTTCTGCACATATGTATTAAATGGTTTCTAACCGTAAATAAGATTGATCACTCCAGTTACCCCCAAAACCTAAAAATATTGTACTTATTGTTTTAAAATGTTATCATTAGCAGGGTTTAGAAAAAACCCCAAGTCTGCTTATTGACATCTTTTCTGGCCTCAACTTTAGTAAATCTAAGACGGGCGCAGGAAGGATCAAGAGTAAACTTCCAAACCGTATTACTCATGCAATGTATTTTTCATAGGATTTATTTTCAGGTATAATTTAGTATTACAAATGAGCATGCTTCCTGTCACATTACATTGTGCTGCAGACCTTGGTGAGTTAGCGGTGCACACACCAATAATGTAAATACATGTGCTTCTGTGGTCACGGATGTGCTTTAGGGGGTCCTCATACAATGATATGAAGAGGCTCTCTGAAGCTGTGTCGTCAGTATGTATGTACATTTTGGGTTAATTTCCTTGTAACCTCTCCTGGTTTTACCATTTTCTACACTCGTTAAGGATCTGAACATCTTGTTGGCAGGTGATCTGTAATTACTGGTGGCAGTATTGTAAATATTTAGCATTTAGTGTGCTGAACGATGCTTTGTTTATATTCAGTAAACTCCTTTATCTTCCTCCATTTTGGCATTGTGTACAGTCTGAGGCTGTGCCATGCTGAGGTGCATACAAGATACCCAGGAGACTCTGTGCAGCCCCCTCCTCACCCTTCAGTGGGAGGATGGCCTTGATGGTAATTGGGTGTACAATGGGGGAGGAAGAGTTACCTCCTCCGAGGTGCCACCAAGCAGATCCTCACTGGCGTGGCTTGCAGCAATGGTAGTACTGGGCTGAGGAAGGGATGTGACACAGGTGGCAAGCACGATACACATGGCAAGTACTGATGGAGTGGACCCCCACCCCCAAGGAACCAAACATATCCTTCCCCACGGGTCAGTGACTATAGGCTCGGCCCTGGTCCAAGGATGATCTTTGTGTGCGTTTTTTTTTAACATTGGAAACTAATTCCTCTTCCACCCCACCTAAATTACTAAGCTCAACTCTTTCCCTATGCACAATCGTAAGGCTCTTGAAAGCTTTGACTTCCCTTTTTAATTCTAGATTTTAAAAAAAAAATTCTGTATCAGGTTCTGCAGGGTTTGTAAAGCAAGACTGTAACTGCTGGTTTCAGACAGAGATTGTGTAATCTGCCTCTTTTTTTCTTTAACGGCATGACATTTTAAAATGTGTAACTCTTCCTGCTCCATGTGTCCTATTAAATGATTCATTGATCATTTCAGAACGGTCACAACCTATTTTAGCAGTTTGGACATTAATCGTCTCCCAGACGTATTTTGCAGTGACGTAAGGTTCATATCTACAACTTCTACCTTTTTTATAACAGTCACGTCTGCGGTAGGATTCAAAAAATGAATCACAGCGGTGGTCTGTTTAGACCCTTTTACACATTAGCCCACGAACCATAAGATTTATTGATTATAGGGAGTTGAGAAGGGATTTGAGGTACAGATTCCTTGTCCCCTGGTATAGCCACTGACTGCCATACTTGCTCCCCCATGATTTAATATCATTGGGTATTCCTCGAAGTTAATGCATCACTGTGGCACACTTTATCCATTACCAGATGGCAGGAATGCACAGGGCTGTGTAGCTTTAATACTATAGATCTATATGTTCTAAAGCTTTCTCCACTATTCCCAATATAAATTAGATCTCTGTTCACTGTACTTTAATGTTGGGATCTTAGAAAGGACTTAAATATGAATCCTCGTGTGCAGAGGTTTGTACATACCGTTACCTCCTCATCATCCACTTTACCATGCATTCCACAGATTGTTCTATACTATGTCTGTAGTGTGTGTAACGTGTTTTTTTTTTAAATTTTTTATTTCTGTTCAGTTTTGAAAGATGACGTCCAGGAAGAAAGTGCTGCTGAAGGTCATCATTCTGGGAGATTCTGGGTAAGTTGGGGACTGCAAATTAAGATCTTGACTGGTTCAAACCGAGATCTTCTACTTGTGGAATGATGGAGCATCCGTCCTGCATGAATGTGCTTCACTCCAATGTACATAGTGTGAGCATTGCATTCTGGTATCACATTGCCCCGGTAGCTTTGGATTATTCTATCTATTCTGTCAACGGCCTAGAATTACTTTGCCACCTCTTTGTATATTATGTTTTAGGTTCCTCTGCTAAAAGCTATTTCAAAGTATGGAAATGTATAAGTGTTGCATACAGACAAAACACAGACTAGTGGCAAAGTCAGATTATTGTGTTTGTTGTTGTAAATTCCTCCTGCTGGCGTAGACTGAGACTGGCAAATCAATACTAAAGGAAAGTGTATAAAGGCAGTAACTCACAGAGATTGTTTTTTGAGAGAAAAGTGTGTCAGACGGTAATACTGTACTTATTGTAATTGTAGGCATTTTAGATAAAAATGATTTAATGAAATAATACAAATAAAGTACCTTATTGAGCCCTGGTTGCTCCGTATAGCTCTCTCAGGGGGCAGACATGTTTAGAATCTTGAGTCAGATCATTCATACCAATACGAAGGAGCGACGAGGGCTCGATTAAGTACTTTATTTGTATTCTTACACTAAGGCATCGTTTCTAGTCTTTCAATTAAACATAAAGAACTGTCTGCAAAAGTTTTACTGAAGCGTTTTTCTTTGTTTCCCCTTGAAGGGTTGGCAAGACCTCTCTCATGAACCAATATGTGAATAAGAAGTTTACCAACCAGTACAAGGCGACCATCGGTGCAGACTTCTTGACCAAGGAGGTGATGGTGGATGACAGGCTGGTCACAATGCAGGTATGAGCCCGGCTCAGCTCACCTTCCTCTCCGTGTGGATGGTGCTGGTCATGATTTGGCTATGGCTGGGATGAGAATATCTACTTATTGTCATGAAATCTGGGCCAGTGGTTTTGTTAATGTCTTTAATTTCTAAATACATGTGGCATGTACAGGTGTTACCATTACCTGGTCACTAGCTGGGGTTTTCCCAGGGACTGTGGGGCTTACTGTTCTTCCTACAGAGCCACTAGCTAACATCCTTTCCTTTGAACCATTTGGTGAGTGTGGTTTAGCTCCACCCATAGTCTACTTGACCACGCCCATTTAGTCAACTCCACCCTTCCCCAAGATCGGCCATGCCACCTGGAATAACCACTATCCTTTTTATAAGTGGCAGGCCGGAGTCCACTGTGCCACCTCCATTGCCATGCATGAAGTCTCCTCAAGGTGAAGGTGTTACATGTGCCGTGTGACCTTGAGTGTGGTCTTCCTTGTCCATTGCAGATATGGGACACAGCCGGGCAGGAGCGGTTCCAGTCCCTGGGAGTTGCTTTCTACAGAGGGGCCGACTGCTGCGTGCTGGTTTTTGACGTGACCGCCCCAAACACTTTTAAAACTCTGGACAGTTGGAGGGATGAATTCCTCATCCAGGCGAGCCCACGAGACCCAGAAAACTTTCCGTTCGTCGTCCTTGGTAACAAGATCGACCTGGAGAACAGACAAGTAAGCAGACTCCTATGCACTAACCCGACCCTGGCGGAGAGCTTATGGGAGAAAGTGAATGTTGGCTTGATGGATAAGGAGCTATTCACTAATGTGTATTCTAGAAAGTACCTTTCCCAGGCTTGTTACGGGTGGTACGTTCAATATTAATCACTTCAATATCCACCTGAACCGGGGATTCTGCAAATTCTCTAAGAGTTTAATCTTAATTTCTAATGTTCCGTTGGGAGCTGACCCTTAAAGTGGTGCTAAAGGATATTTTTTACTTTTTGTGTCACTAATGGAGGCAAAAGTTCAAAATCCTTTGCCACTTTTTCCTGAGTAAACCCCACGTGTATCTTTCTGGATACATGCCAGTTTACTCTGGGCTCTGCCTCTCAGCTGAGGCAGAGCTTGGCTGATTTCCGCTGACAGCCAATGAGCGCAGGGAGGGGCACACACCTGGTCGGGGCTGACATTCTCTCTAGCAGTGAGAGACTGTCGGCGACAGCCATAAACTAAGGATTCCTGTGGAAACATCATGGCTGCCAGAGGCCAAACCTTAAAAGAGACATGCAAGTTTAACCTCCTACTAGGGGCAGTCATTTTTTCACTTGTGCTTCTTTACTAGAATCACAAATTAAAATGAAAGTTTAGTGGCTCTGTAATATGGACGTGCGATCTCTATCGCGATAAGAGCGCTCGCCAAGTTATGACAAGCATAGGACCTTCCAAATATATAAACGGAAAGAAAAAATGTCTGCACCTCGCTTTGTAACCTCTACCTACATTCCAAACACCATGTGCTTTCTTCTCTCCATGTAGGTCACCACCAAGCGGGCACAAGTATGGTGCCAGAGCAAAAATAGCATCCCCTACTTCGAGACCAGTGCTAAGGAAGCGATAAACGTGGAGCAGGCTTTTCAAACGATCGCACGAAATGCACTTAAACAGGTAATGGGTGAAGATGGTCCGCCTGCTTGCTTATTTATTTATATATATTTTGTCTAACGCTGTGTCCTTGTTCTATTCCTTTTTTTTTCTGCCCTCCTCCTGCAGGAAACAGAAGTTGAGCTGTACAATGAATTTCCAGAGCCAATCAAACTGGATAAAAACGATCGAGCAAAGGCCTCTGCGGAGAGCTGCAGCTGCTGAGACCGGGGAAGGGAGACCATGGAGTCCTTCACTAACAGATATCACACTTAGGCCTTCGAACACAAGACGCCCTCTCCATCCACCCCCCCCCCCCCCCCCCTCTCATTCCCACCCTGCCCGGAGTTTAAAGGATAAATATTATTCACCTGTATCCTCTCCAGCTCCCAGACACCGATCCAAGTGGAAAACCACCACGTTTTCTCATATGCAGAAACACAATGGTTATTCACCCTCCTCTCCTCAATCTCCCTGTGGACTTTACACCTATGTTGGTTTAACCCCGATTTCCCAGGTGGTCTGCAATACGTATAGCATTGCTGCCCCTCTCTGGGTGCAAAGTGGTTTGACTTTAATAACATAAGTTAATCATTTTTTTTTGTCTTGTGTAGAAGACAGGGGAAACAAGGGTTTGGATTTTGTTTTTCTTTGCAGTTCTGTGCGCGTAATTAATCTATTACAAGCTTAAAAAAACAAATCTATATAAAACTTTTAATTGTTTCATGTCACATTTTTCTTTTGCGAAGGCCTCTGACCAGTATAAAACAGGCTGCATTACCCATAGTCCTTTGCAAGCTCAGCACCCAGTCCTACACTAGGTTATTGAGTTTTGTATGTATCTGTTTAATGCTTTATTCCTTTTTAAACTAATCAAAAACTTTTTACAGAATCCATTTATTATGTATTGCTTCTTTAGGAGAAGAATCATTATAGAACATGTTAATATATGCAACCAATTAAAATGTATAAATTAGTGTAAGAATAAATTTCTTTTTTTTTTTTTTTTCTTTTTCCTTTAAGTATTGAAGCCCAGGTATTTAGATACGTCAGTTAAGGACAGACAGTAGTAATATTTTGTTATGTGCTTGGCCTGCAAATGTTTTAAGACTATAACATAAAAGCCGCTTTCCAGCCCTGGTAGAAGCAGATTTTTGAGTCTTGATTAAAAGGTCCTAGAAATGGCTCCTACATATTCATTTCGGGATGTGAGCTGTTATATTTTTGTTCATTTTGTCTTCAAAGGACCAACTTTTGCCAAACAAAATGAACTTGTGTTTAACTGAAAGGTTGCATATAGTGTAGACCGTTTTTAATGAAAGAATACAAATAAAGCACCTTATTGAATCTCCTTTGGTCTTTCAGTGGGTGGATATTTTTGCTTTAGAATCTTGGGTCAGATCATTCATATGAGATGTCTGACCGCTGTTAGAGCTTCACCGAGTGCTTAGTAAGCTACTTTGTTTGTATTCTTTCATTGAAATGTCTACACTTTGTGTCCGTTAAACACTAGTTCATTTTCGCTGGCAGTTGGCCTCCTCCTGTTCCATCTTTTTAGTGATGTGCAGATTGGACATTATTATTATTGTTTTTGGTTAAGTGCAGGTGTTAAATGGTCTTGTTTAATCCACCCTCCCTTTTCTAATAATCTTTGTCCTGTCTACAGGGGAATCTTACCGCACTCTAACCTGGGGACAATTAAGATTTTCCACGTGTCCCTCCTCGGGGTGTAAATAATGTTTCTTTCCCTCCTTCACTGCAGATGATATTATATTCTGAGATTTCTTCCCCTCCTCATCACTGTGCTATACGGACCAGACTATTATTGCTATTTAATCTCTTGGCAGTTTAGCACCCCCTTCATCTCTGTTCTCACATTTCTAGCTTCCATCAGGCAATTCCACCCATTTATCTATCTTGCTTTTTCTTTTTTTTTTTCTTTTTTTTCTTCTCAGTGGCCTGCCACTTATTGTGTCGGCTCAGTTCTTCTGTAAAGATGAAAATAATGCCAATAAACTTAACAAGAAAACGGTGTCTCCCCTTCCTACCTCTGAACGGACACGTGTAGCTGGTCATATGTGTTTCATGAATAAAGCCTTTGATGTATTTAAACAGAATTGAGAAAGGAATTTCAGGCTGCACACCAAAGTAGCAAAGTTAGAAACATTTTCCCATATAGAATAATAAAAAAAAATCTAAACCCTGTGTTGGCAGAATGTATGCAAATGGCTAAATCAGGCTGTTTTTTTTTTTTTTTAAATGTATACTGTGGTGTCTCTAGTTGATGATGTCACCTGTGGCGCAAATTTTTTATAATGGGAGATGTGTGACTTGCATATCAAGTGACGGGTGATGTCATAGATGTGAGACACTGTAGACCTATTTAAAAACAACCTTTCTACTATTTAATGCACTTGATTGCAATTCTGCAAACGCAACCATCATTTTTGATTTATTTCTTTTTTATTCCCCTCCATTCCCAACGTAAACAAGGGGCAGATGACTGAATCTCGCTAAGTGTGAAATTCCTTTCCCGGTTGCTTGCATGAATAAAGCCCAAAGTAGCAGAGTGCAGAGAATATTATTAGAGATACTGCATCTCTTACCAGGTTCTTTTTTTCCTAACCACACATTAAATTTCTTAAAAACTGAACAAGGTGTAATGTATTACTATAGTAACAGCCCCGCCTATCACTCCAAGCTCCTCCCAATTGGAATGTCAGTGAATTTAGAAGCCCCAGGCCAATTATTTTCAATGTAAAGTGACAGGAGATCTGTGAATTGTTTTACACATTCACATATATAAACCACATGTACAACATTCACAGAATAATCTAGGTCCAAGATGTACATCTGCAGCCCTCGGACTGGTGCTGAACTACAAATCCCATAATTCCTCACTAGCTTTCTAGATTTGCACAGGTAGAAACAAGGGGAGGGAGGGGTGATTAACCGGCGATTCCTGGTGTGGATATTACAGGAGAACATACCGGCTCCTATCTCGGTGCAGCCCCCCCGCGTTAACAGGAGACCCCCTGTGCAATTCATTCAGGACTGGAGTAAGCCCACTGTCTAATATGGGATGATGAGACCTCACATCATTCAACCCGCGAGTGACGCTATTAGTTGCTCTTTGCGGTTTTGATGGATTTCCAGTAAATCATTTAACCAGATTTGGGCAGAGAATCAATGAAAAGTATCTGTTTAAATGGACTCAGTTTATACTGTAAATGTAGAGAATAAAATGATTTATACATTGTGTTAGCACCACTGGAAGTGTGTCAATTACAAGAAAATGTGCTTTACAGGTCTGGTGTCTTCTAATGATGCCGATAAACATGTGTCAATGGCAAAATGTGTAATGTGCAAACCAGGCTACAATGTGACGTACCCGCCAGGTTATACCGCTTCCCTGGGAATCAGACAGGCTACAATGTGACGTACCCGCCAGGTTATACCGCTTCCCTGGGAATCAGGCAGTCTGACAGGCTACAGTGTGACGTACCCGCCAGGTTATACCGCTTCCCTGGGAATCAGGCAGTCTGACAGGCTACAATGTGACGTACCCGCCAGGTTATACCGCTTCCCTGGGAATCAGACAGTCTGACAGGCTACAATGTGACGTACCCGCCAGGTTATACTGCTTCCCTGGGAATCAGACAGGCTACAATGTGACGTACCCGCCAGGTTATACCGCTTCCCTGTGAATCAGGCAGTCTGACAGGCTTCAATGTGACGTACCCGCCAGGTTATACCGCTTCCCTGGGAATCAGACAGTCTGACAGGCTACAATGTGACGTACCCGCCAGGTTATACTGCTTCCCTGGGAATCAGGCAGTCTGACAGGCTACAGTGTGACGTACCCGCCAGGTTATACCGCTTCCCTGGGAATCAGTGTGACAGGCTACAATGTGACGTACCCACCAGGTTATACCGCTTCCCTGGGAATCAGTGTGACAGGCTACAATGTGACGTACCCGCCAGGTTATACCGCTTCCCTGGGAATCTGACAGTCTGACAGGCTACAATGTGACGTACCCGCCAGGTTATACCGCTTCCCTGGGAATCAGTGTGACAGGCTACAATGTGACGTACCCGCCAGGTTATACCGCTTCCCTGGGAATCAGACAGTCTGACAGGCTACAATGTGACGTACCCGCCAGGTTATACCGCTTCCCTGGGAATCAGACAGTCTGACAGGCTACAATGTGACGTACCTGCCAGGTTATACCGCTTCCCTGGGAATCAGTCTGACAGGCTACAATGTGACGTACCCGCCAGGTTATACCGCTTCCCTGGGAATCAGACAGTCTGACAGGCTACAATGTGACGTACCCGCCAGGTTATACCGCTTCCCTGGGAATCAGACAGTCTGACAGGCTACAATGTGACGTACCCGCCAGGTTATACCGCTTCCCTGGGAATCAGTGTGACAGGCTACAATGTGACGTACCCGCCAGGTTATACCGCTTCCCTGGGAATCAGTGTGACAGGCTACAATGTGACGTACCCGCCAGGTTATACCGCTTCCCTGTGAATCAGACAGTCTGGTCAGGTTGGCGACTGTCTGTCTCTCTGCAGAAACAGACCCTCGTTCTTCCATGGGATCAGCAGAGAGGACCTCAGCTAGGAGAGAGACCCCACACTGGGGCCACCCTGATCAGATGAGCAGAATGATCCTCTGCTCTGATTGATAGCAGAGAGTTTGGGGATATGATGATCTCTACCAGAAGGAGACATGGGTCTGCATCTTCCAGACCACCAGGGATGAGCACCCCAAAAATATAAGCACCTTGAATCTAGGGAACTAGTGAACAGCAGGTAGAGTGACAGGAATTCACTTTCAGTTACTGTCCCTATAACATTATACTATACATTAGTTAAATATTTCACATTGCAACAGCTGAACATCAAGGAATGCTAATCGATAAAAGCTATATATAAGATTAATTATGTACCATTGCCTGGATAGCTTATATATATATATATATATATATATATATATACTGATGGGAGCTATGCTGTGCCACATCTCTTTACAGCTAACTATATACTGATGGGTGCTATGCTGTGCCACATCTCTTTACAGCTAACTATATACTGATGGGAGCTATGCTGTGCCACATCTCTTTACAGCTAACTATATACTGATGGGAGCTATGCTGTGCCACATCTCTTTACAGCTAACTATATACTGATGGGAGCTATGCTGTGCCACATCTCTTTACAGCTAACTATATACTGATGGGAGCTATGCTGTGCCACATCTCTTTACAGCTAACTATATACTGATGGGAGCTATGCTGTGCCACATCTCTTTACAGCTAACTATATACTGATGGGAGCTATGCTGTGCCACATCTCTTTACAGCTAACTATATACTGATGGGAGCTATGCTGTGGCACATCTGTTTATGGCTAACTATATACTGATGGGTGCTATGCTGTGCCACATCTGTTTATGGCTAACTATATACTGATGGGAGCTATGCTGTGCCACATCTGTTTATGGCTAACTATATACTGATGGGAGCTATGCTGTGCCACATCTGTTTATGGCTAACTATATACTGATGGGAGCTATGCTGTGGCACATCTGTTTATGGCTAACTATATACTGATGGGTGCTATGCTGTGCCATATCTGTTTACGGCTAACTATATACTGATGGGAGGTCAATTACACCACCATTTTCACCTGATGGGTACTGTACCGCCTCAGTGGCTGGTAAACTGCACACAGATTAGTGATTTATGGCCCTGCCACTGGTGGCACTATGACAGTGAAATTGTGGTGTAGAAATGAGACTGTAGTAGAAGGTGTGGGAAAGGTAGGCTAATACAAGGGGTAATGTATGTCTAATCAGCAGGAATCGTCTGGGTCTGTGATACATGCTGTGCAGGGCTGGCCACTCCTCTCGGCACTTCTGCCGTTGTATGGATCATAGAGATGTAGAGGAAGAAGGGTAGAGGGTCTCCGTGGGGATAAAGAAAAAGCCAAACTCCAAGAAATGACTGTGCATCTACGTTTAATAGAAACAAACGTCACAGCTAAAAAACATGTAAAAGTGAGAGACCCCTGGTGGGGCAGGAGAGCCTACGCGTTTCGCACCTATAGACTAGCGCTTCTTCAAAGGCAGGTAAAGTATGTCTGCCTGAGAATAATGAGTAATGTAGTACAACAGCTCGATCTGCAATGTGTCCTCCAATGAGCAGCGACTTTCCTTCATCACGACACAGAGCGTGACCCACAGCGCTGAGTTTCCAAAATATCTGCCTTTTAATTGGGCAGATTTGGCATAATGGGGTTACGTCTCCCGAAGTTACAAAGTAACACTGAATTCCCCACAGGATACAGGGTTTTGTTCCTGAGAATGAGTGGGTGGATAGACAATACTTCTCCATGTGGCAGCTGTAAAGAGATACAGCCTGCTACAAGCGGCCTATAAATATGTAGGAAAATAATGTGTCTCTGATTTCTTTTTACTAAACATACAGAGAATGTATTAGATTGCTCTCAAAAACATTAAATACACTTTGATAAAAAGAGTTCTGGAGACAATGTTTAATTAATATGATTTGGTTTAATTGTAGATCTGTTGGTTTAAATACAGGCCCAGAAGTCCTAGGAGTGGGTTCAGTTTGGTACAGAATGATGATAGTTGGGATAGAATGATGGGGGGTTGGGATAGAATGATGGGGGGTTGGGATAGAATGATGAGAGGTTGGGATAGAGTGATGAGAGGTTGGGATAGAATGATGAGAGGTTGGGATAGAATGATGGGGGGTTGGGATAGAATGATGAGAGGTTGGGATAGAATGATGAGAGGTTGGGATAGAATGATGAGAGGTTGGGATAGAATGATGAGAGTTGGGATAGAATGATGGGGGGTTGGGATAGAATGATGGGGGGTTGGGATAGAGTGATGAGAGGTTGGGATAGAATGATGAGAGGTTGGGATAGAGTGATGAGAGGTTGGGATAGAATGATGAGAGGTTGGGATAGAATGATGAGAGGTTGGGATAGAATGATGAGAGGTTGGGATAGAGTGATGAGAGGTTGGGATAGAATGATGAGAGGTTGGGATAGAATGATGGGGGGTTGGGATAGAGTGATGGGGGGTTGGGATAGAATGATGGGGGGTTGGGATAGAATGATGGGGGGTTGGGATAGAATGATGAGAGGTTGGGATAGAGTGATGAGAGGTTGGGATAGAATGATGGGGGGTTGGGATAGAATGATGAGAGGTTGGGATAGAATGATGAGAGGTTGGGATAGAATGATGAGAGGTTGGGATAGAATGATGAGAGGTTGGGATAGAGTGATGAGAGGTTGGGATAGAATGATGAGAGGTTGGGATAGAATGATGAGAGGTTGGGATAGAATGATGAGAGGTTGGGATAGAATGATTAGAGGTTGGGATAGAATGATGAGAGGTTGGGATAGAATGATGAGAGGTTGGGATAGAATGATGAGAGGTTGGGATAGAATGATTAGAGGTTGGGATAGAATGATGAGAGGTTGGGATAGAATGATTAGAGGTTGGGATAGAATGATGAGAGGTTGGGATAGAATGATGAGAGGTTGGGATAGAATGATGAGAGGTTGGGATAGAGTGATTAGAGGTTGGGATAGAATGATGAGAGGTTGGGATAGAATGATGAGAGGTTGGGATAGAATGATTAGAGGTTGGGATAGAATGATGAGAGGTTGGGATAGAATGATGAGAGGTTGGGATAGAGTGATGAGAGGTTGGGATAGAGTGATGAGAGGTTGGGATAGAATGATGGGGGGTTGGGATAGAATGATGGGGGGTTGGGATAGAGTGATGAGAGGTTGGGATAGAGTGATGGGGGGTTGGGATAGAATGATGAGAGGTTGGGATAGAATGATGGGGGGTTGGGATAGAATGATGGGGGGTTGGGATAGAATGATGGGGGGTTGGGATAGAGTGATGAGAGGTTGGGATAGAATGATGGGGGGTTGGGATAGAATGATGAGAGGTTGGGATAGAATGATGAGAGGTTGGGATAGAGTGATGAGAGGTTGGGATAGAATGATGAGAGGTTGGGATAGAGTGATGAGAGGTTGGGATAGAATGATGAGAGGTTGGGATAGAGTGATGAGAGGTTGGGATAGAATGATGAGAGGTTGGGATAGAATGATGGGGGGTTGGGATAGAATGATGGGGGGTTGGGATAGAGTGATGAGAGGTTGGGATAGAATGATGAGAGGTTGGGATAGAATGATGAGAGGTTGGGATAGAATGATGAGAGGTTGGGATAGAATGATGGGGGGTTGGGATAGAATGATGGGGGGTTGGGATAGAATGATGAGAGGTTGGGATAGAATGATGAGAGGTTGGGATAGAATGATGAGAGGTTGGGATAGAATGATGAGAGGTTGGGATAGAATGATGGGGGGTTGGGATAGAATGATGGGGGGTTGGGATAGAGTGATGAGAGGTTGGGATAGAATGATGAGAGGTTGGGATAGAGTGATGAGAGGTTGGGATAGAATGATGAGAGGTTGGGATAGAATGATGAGAGGTTGGGATAGAGTGATGGGGGGTTGGGATAGAATGATGAGAGGTTGGGATAGAATGATGAGAGGTTGGGATAGAATGATGAGAGTTGGGATAGAATGATGGGGGGTTGGGATAGAGTGATGAGAGGTTGGGATAGAATGATGAGAGGTTGGGATAGAATGATGAGAGTTGGGATAGAATGATGGGGGGTTGGGATAGAGTGATGGGGGGGTTGGGATAGAATGATGGGGGGTTGGGATAGAGTGATGGGGGGTTGGGATAGAGTGATGAGAGGTTGGGATAGAATGATGAGAGGTTGGGATAGAATGATGGGGGGTTGGGATAGAGTGATGAGAGGTTGGGATAGAATGATGATAGTTGGGATAGAGTGATGAGAGGTTGGGATAGAGTGATGAGAGGTTGGGATAGAATGATGAGAGGTTGGGATAGAGTGATGAGAGGTTGGGATAGAATGATGAGAGGTTGGGATAGAATGATGAGAGGTTGGGATAGAATGATGAGAAGCTGGGATAGAATGATGAGAAGCTGGGATAGAATGATGGGGGGTTGGGATAGAGTGATGGGGGGTTGGGATAGAATGATGAGAGGTTGGGATAGAATGATGGGGGGTTGGGATAGAGTGATGGGGGGTTGGGATAGAATGATGGGGGGTTGGGATAGAATGATGAGAGGTTGGGATAGAATGATGGGGGGTTGGGATAGAATGATGGGGGGTTGGGATAGAGTGATGAGAGGTTGGGATAGAATGATGAGAGGTTGGGATAGAATGATGAGAGGTTGGGATAGAATGATGAGAGGTTGGGATAGAGTGATGGGGGGTTGGGATAGAATGATGAGAGGTTGGGATAGAATGATTAGAGGTTGGGATAGAATGATGGGGGGTTGGGATAGAATGATTAGAGGTTGGGATAGAATGATGAGAGGTTGGGATAGAATGATGAGAGGTTGGGATAGAATGATGAGAGGTTGGGATAGAATGATTAGAGGTTGGGATAGAATGATGAGAGGTTGGGATAGAATGATGAGAGGTTGGGATAGAATGATGAGAGGTTGGGATAGAATGATGAGAGGTTGGGATAGAATGATGAGAGGTTGGGATAGAATGATGAGAGGTTGGGATAGAATGATGAGAGGTTGGGATAGAATGATGAGAGGTTGGGATAGAATGATGGGGGGTTGGGATAGAGTGATGGGGGGTTGGGATAGAATGATGGGGGGTTGGGATAGAGTGATGAGAGGTTGGGATAGAATGATGAGAGGTTGGGATAGAATGATGAGAGGTTGGGATAGAGTGATGGGGGGTTGGGATAGAGTGATGAGAAGCTGGGATAGAGTGATGAGAGGTTGGGATAGAATGATGAGAGGTTGGGATAGAATGATGAGAGTTGGGATAGAGTGATGGGGGGTTGGGATAGAATGATGGGGGGTTGGGATAGAATGATGGGGGGTTGGGATAGAATGATGAGAGGTTGGGATAGAATGATGAGAAGCTGGGATAGAATGATGAGAGGTTGGGATAGAGTGATGAGAGGTTGGGATAGAATGATGGGGGGTTGGGATAGAATGATGGGGGGTTGGGATAGAATGATGGGGGGTTGGGATAGAATGATGAGAGGTTGGGATAGAATGATGAGAGGTTGGGATAGAATGATGAGAGGTTGGGATAGAGTGATGAGAGGTTGGGATAGAATGATGAGAAGCTGGGATAGAGTGATGAGAGGTTGGGATAGAATGATGATAGTTGGGATAGAATGATGGGGGGTTGGGATAGAATGATGGGGGGTTGGGATAGAGTGATGGGGGGGTTGGGATAGAATGATGGGGGGTTGGGATAGAATGATGAGAGGTTGGGATAGAATGATGAGAGGTTGGGATAGAATGATGAGAGGTTGGGATAGAGTGATGGGGGGGTTGGGATAGAATGATGAGAAGCTGGGATAGAATGATGAGAGGTTGGGATAGAATGATGAGAGGTTGGGATAGAATGATGGGGGGTTGGGATAGAATGATGAGAGGTTGGGATAGAGTGATGAGAGGTTGGGATAGAATGATGAGAAGCTGGGATAGAATGATGGGGGGTTGGGATAGAGTGATGGGGGGTTGGGATAGAATGATGGGGGGTTGGGATAGAGTGATGAGAGGTTGGGATAGAATGATGAGAGGTTGGGATAGAGTGATGAGAGGTTGGGATAGAATGATGAGAAGCTGGGATAGAATGATGAGAAGCTGGGATAGAATGATGGGGGGTTGGGATAGAGTGATGGGGGGTTGGGATAGAATGATGGGGGGTTGGGATAGAGTGATGAGAGGTTGGGATAGAATGATGAGAGGTTGGGATAGAGTGATGAGAGGTTGGGATAGAGTGATGAGAGGTTGGGATAGAATGATGAGAGGTTGGGATAGAATGATGGGGGGTTGGGATAGAATGATGGGGGGTTGGGATAGAGTGATGAGAGGTTGGGATAGAGTGATGAGAGGTTGGGATAGAATGATGGGGGGTTGGGATAGAGTGATGAGAGGTTGGGATAGAATGATGAGAGGTTGGGATAGAATGATGAGAGGTTGGGATAGAATGATGAGAGGTTGGGATAGAATGATGAGAGGTTGGGATAGAATGATGGGGGGTTGGGATAGAATGATGAGAGGTTGGGATAGAATGATGAGAAGCTGGGATAGAATGATGGGGGGTTGGGATAGAGTGATGGGGGGTTGGGATAGAGTGATGAGAGGTTGGGATAGAATGATGAGAGGTTGGGATAGAGTGATGAGAGGTTGGGATAGAGTGATGAGAGGTTGGGATAGAATGATGAGAGGTTGGGATAGAATGATGAGAGGTTGGGATAGAATGATGAGAGGTTGGGATAGAATGATGGGGGGTTGGGATAGAGTGATGAGAGGTTGGGATAGAGTGATGAGAGGTTGGGATAGAATGATGAGAGGTTGGGATAGAATGATGGGGGGTTGGGATAGAGTGATGAGAGGTTGGGATAGAATGATGAGAGGTTGGGATAGAATGATGAGAGGTTGGGATAGAATGATGAGAGGTTGGGATAGAGTGATGGGGGGTTGGGATAGAGTGATGAGAGGTTGGGATAGAATGATGAGAGGTTGGGATAGAGTGATGGGGGGTTGGGATAGAGTGATGAGAGGTTGGGATAGAATGATGAGAGGTTGGGATAGAATGATGAGAGGTTGGGATAGAGTGATGGGGGGTTGGGATAGAATGATGGGGGGTTGGGATAGAGTGATGAGAGGTTGGGATAGAATGATGAGAGGTTGGGATAGAATGATGAGAGGTTGGGATAGAGTGATGATAATTGGGATAGAATGATGAGAGGTTGGGATAGAATGATGAGAGGTTGGGATAGAGTGATGGGGGGTTGGGATAGAATGATGGGGGGTTGGGATAGAGTGATGGGGGGGTTGGGATAGAATGATGGGGGGTTGGGATAGAATGATGGGGGGTTGGGATAGAGTGATGGGGGGGTTGGGATAGAATGATGGGGGGTTGGGATAGAGTGATGGGGGGTTGGGATAGAGTGATGAGAGGTTGGGATAGAGTGATGAGAGGTTGGGATAGAATGATGAGAGGTTGGGATAGAATGATGAGAGGTTGGGATAGAATGATGAGAGGTTGGGATAGAGTGATGAGAGGTTGGGATAGAGTGATGAGAGGTTGGGATAGAATGATGAGAGGTTGGGATAGAATGATGAGAGGTTGGGATAGAATGATGAGAGTTGGGATAGAGTGATGGGGGGTTGGGATAGAATGATGAGAGGTTGGGATAGAATGATGAGAGTTGGGATAGAATGATGAGAGGTTGGGATAGAGTGATGGGGGGTTGGGATAGAATGATGAGAGGTTGGGATAGAGTGATGGGGGGTTGGGATGGAATGATGAGAGGTTGGGATAGAGTGATGGGGGGTTGGGATAGAGTGATGAGAGGTTGGGATAGAGTGATGAGAGGTTGGGATAGAATGATGAGAGGTTGGGATAGAGTGATGAGAGTTTGGGATAGAGTGATGAGAGGTTGGGATAGAATGATGGGGGGTTGGGATAGAATGATGGGGGGTTGGGATAGAGTGATGGGGGTTGGGATAGAGTGATGAGAGGTTGGGATAGAATGATGAGAGGTTGGGATAGAGTGATGAGAGGTTGGGATAGAATGATGAGAGGTTGGGATAGAATGATGAGAGGTTGGGATAGAGTGATGAGAGGTAGGGATAGAATGATGAGAGGTTGGGATAGAATGATGGGGGGTTGGGATAGAGTGATGAGAGGTTGGGATAGAATGATGAGAGGTTGGGATAGAATGATGGGGGGTTGGGATAGAATGATGAGAGGTTGGGATAGAGTGATGAGAGGTTGGGATAGAATGATGAGAGGTTGGGATAGAATGATGGGGGGTTGGGATAGAGTGATGGGGGGTTGGGATAGAATGATGAGAGGTTGGGATAGAATGATGGGGGGTTGGGATAGAATGATGGGAGGTTGGGATAGAGTGATGAGAGGTTGGGATAGAATGATGAGAGGTTGGGATAGAGTGATGAGAGGTTGGGATAGAATGATGATAGTTGGGATAGAATGATGAGAGGTTGGGATAGAATGATGGGGGGTTGGGATAGAGTGATGGGGGGTTGGGATAGAATGATGAGAGGTTGGGATAGAATGATGGGGGGTTGGGATAGAATGATGGGAGGTTGGGATAGAGTGATGAGAGGTTGGGATAGAATGATGAGAGGTTGGGATAGAATGATGGGGGGTTGGGATAGAGTGATGAGAGGTTGGGATAGAATGATGAGAGGTTGGGATAGAATGATGAGAGGTTGGGATAGAGTGATGAGAGGTTGGGATAGAATGATGGGGGGTTGGGATAGAATGATGAGAGGTTGGGATAGAATGATGAGAGGTTGGGATAGAGTGATGAGAGGTTGGGATAGAATGATGGGGGGTTGGGATAGAATGATGAGAGGTTGGGATAGAATGATGAGAGGTTGGGATAGAATGATGGGGGGTTGGGATAGAGTGATGAGAGGTTGGGATAGAATGATGAGAGTTGGGATAGAATGATGAGAGGTTGGGATAGAATGATGAGAGGTTGGGATAGAATGATGAGAGGTTGGGATAGAGTGATGAGAGGTTGGGATAGAATGATGAGAGGTTGGGATAGAATGATGGGGGGTTGGGATAGAATGATGAGAGGTTGGGATAGAGTGATGAGAGGTTGGGATAGAATGATGGGGGGTTGGGATAGAATGATGGGGGGTTGGGATAGAATGATGAGAGGTTGGGATAGAATGATGAGAGGTTGGGATAGAATGATGGGGGGTTGGGATAGAGTGATGGGGGGTTGGGATAGAATGATGGGGGGTTGGGATAGAATGATGAGAGGTTGGGATAGAGTGATGGGGGGTTGGGATAGAATGATGGGGGGTTGGGATAGAATGATGGGGGGTTGGGATAGAATGATGAGAGGTTGGGATAGAATGATGAGAGGTTGGGATAGAATGATGAGAGGTTGGGATAGAATGATGAGAGGTTGGGATAGAATGATGAGAGGTTGGGATAGAATGATGGGGGGTTGGGATAGAATGATGATAGTTGGCATAGAATGATGAGAGTTGGGATAGAATGATGAGAGTTGGGATAGAGTGATGGGGGTTGGGATAGAGTGATGAGAGGTTGGGATAGAATGATGAGAGGTTGGGATAGAATGATGATAGTTGGCATAGAATGATGAGAGTTGGGATAGAATGATGAGAGTTGGGATAGAATGATGAGAGGTTGGGATAGAATGATGAGAGGTTGGGATAGAATGATGAGAGGTTGGGATAGAATGATGATAGTTGGCATAGAATGATGAGAGTTGGGATAGAATGATGAGAGTTGGGATAGAGTGATGGGGGGTTGGGATAGAATGATGAGAGTTGGGTAGAAGGTGTAATTATCTCTGTGCATGCCAAATTTAAAAAAAAAAAATCAATTCATGTGTGCCTGATGTGTAGGTGTATCTGATTTACACCTTACACAAGTCACTGCGAATAAAAGCAACATTGACTCAGGAAAATGGGCAGTGAGGAGGCGAGGATTACATTTTAACACTGTACTGCTGGGTGAAGGAATGAAGGGGGTGGAAAAAAATGTCTTACACTGGTTTCTTCTAAAACAAAATAATAATAAATACCCAATGTATGTATGTATGTATGTGTGTATATATATATATATATATATATATATGCACAATCTGTATTTTCATACAAAAACACATAACAGATCTCCAATAAAGCAAAGAATACTGATTAAACATCATCTACATTTTATATATAAAAAGCAGGGGTGGAATCTCTAATTCATCACCTTGATTACCTTAACTAATGAGAAATGATTAATGCAACATATAGTGAATTTGGGGTTATACCCTTAGCTACCCCCATATTTGGTTGAGGCTTCACACTATCTCCCCAGCCCTGAAGCGGTTAAATGCAATCATTGATAAGATCAGATTTGGATCAGACCTGCTCCCCTCCCCCCCCCCCCCCTCTTTTTTTTCTTTTAAATTTCCGAATTATTTTTGATCGTGCGGTTCCCTCATTCCGCCACTAGAGGGAGCTCGCTGTGTTAGTTGCACTAAATTAAACCTTTTAAAATAATCGCCCCGGGGATCCCACCGCCCCCTCACCACCCCCCGTGACATCCCCACGCTCTTACCTGTCCACCCGTGACCCCCAACAGCCAGTAGCTACAGGCAGGGGTGAGCTATCGCCCTCCAAACAGGAGGCCCCCATCCATAGCCGCCCTTCAGGCATAGGGTGCACCATTTAATTTCCCTTTGTGGCTGGCCCTGATGGGAGTTGGCAGGGGGTATTTGCTTAGGGGGGGAGAGAGGTGTCTGGCCTGTGGGTATGAGGGGTTGCAGGGTCTGGGGGGGTCTTGGCAAGGCTGGTAAGGAGCTTGCAAGCCAGCCCAAGAAGCACAAGTCAATGCACAGAGAGGCTGTTGTTGTTCTCAACGTGGTCCGCTCTGCGAGTACAAGAGGAGCAGCTCAGCGCCGGCAGCTTCATTCTGCACTGAGCATCTTCCCTGCGACCTCCAACCATGTCCCTGGAACTAGAGGAGAACATCCCCACCACAGAGGAGGAGGATGAAGGGGAGGAGGAGGAGGAAGAGGAGGCAGAAGATGCTACTCCATCCAAAAGGTCTTCCAGCAGAAGGAAGCCGGGGGCTGCAGCCCCCCCTGCCAAGAAAAAGAACAAGAAGAAGAAGAACCAGCCAGGGAGGTACAGCCAGCTGGTGGTGGACACCATCCGAAAACTGGGGGAGAGGAATGGCTCCTCCCTGGCCAAGATCTACAGCGAGGCCAAGAAGGTCTCCTGGTTCGACCAGCAGAATGGCCGCACCTACCTCAAGTACTCCATCAAGGCTCTGGTCCAGAATGATACCCTGCTCCAGGTCAAGGGCATCGGGGCCAACGGCTCGTTCAGGCTGAACAAGAAGAAGCTGGAGGGTCTCCCCACTGAGAAGAAGGCTGCCCCCCCTAAACCAGCCACCAAGAAGGCTCCCAGCACCCCCAAAAAAAGCCACAAGAAGGCCAAGCCCAAGGCTAAGAAGGAGACCGCCAAGAAGCCCCCCAGCAGCCCCAAACCTGCTGCCAAGAGCCCCAAGAAGAAGGCGGCGAGTGGGGGGAGGAAGAAGGTGAAAAAGAGCGCCAAGCCCAGTGTCCCCAAGGTCCCCAAATCCAAGAAAGCATGAGGGGGGCAGGGAGGAGACCCCTGGAATCTGAGCTCATCGCTTTTGTTTCCTTTTTCAGTTTTTTATTTTATTTTTGACATTATTTTGAATGCACTTAATGTGATGGCGGCTTCTGTGCGGGGAACAGACTGGACCCTCCTTTATCCCTTGTTGGATTGAGCCTGTGTCTGCAGCTGCCATTTGATACAATGTATCACTCCCGTGGAACTTTGAAACAACTAAACGGCCACTGGTTGGCTGTCACCTTGGCAACGGCGTTCGATGGGCGGGGTTAAGTGACAGACTGTGGGAGGCGGGGATTGCAGATGGTTGCATTTGATTGGTTGTTTTGTGAAGGTTGCAGGGTCCATTTGTTTTTGTATATTGGGGGGTGGGGGGCATTTCTTGCCTTTATTTGCACGGTGATTCATTCAAACAGAATTGTTGAATCTTTGTTTTTTTTGTGATGCTAAATAAAATACATTGTTGCCTATTTACACCCTTTTGTGATTGATTTGGGAAGGGGGTTTATGGATATTTGGAATGTGCAAGTTATTTAAACTGTACCTCATCTCAGTTTCCTTGATAGCCTGCTACAAAGTGCCCTCATCTCCAGGAGACTATGGCTAGTTGAGCATCATGGGAAATGTAGTCCATAGCAGCCGGAGATCAGAAGGTGGGCGTTCACTCCAGCTGTTTAACACATTACCAGTGGTGCTTAGCCATCTGCTGACGGAGGTGAGGGGTCCAGTGGGAAATGTAGTCCACAACAACTGGACAGATGGGTCAGCTGTGGCACTAATGCAGTAACAGACTACGTTTCCCATGATGCTCAGCAAACCAAATTTGCACTCACAGAACTTGCTCCAGCACCCAGCTGTGCACTAAGGGTTTGCTCCATGACCCATATATTCACTCAGGACTTGACCCAACACTAGTCTGAGCGTCGGGAGATCATGTGACCTCCGACACTCGGAAGTGCGGGGAGCATGAGATGCAGCCTCCGACGATACCCAGACATCGACTGCCTGCTCCGCTGTGCCTCCTGCACAAAGAGGGCCTCCGGAGGCCCCAGGGTGTTTCACCCCTAAGGCTGGTCGTGGGAGGAACACGGAGGAGTGCGATTTTGGTCCAAAGACAAGCCAATAATCAATTGCTGTCACCAAACTTGCATTTCTTGGAGTGGCAAAGTGCAGCCCATGTTTGAGTGCCGCCTGGGTCACTTTCCCCACTGTGACCCATGCAAGGGCTGGCCCTGGTTGAAGATGCCATGGGGTAATCCAGTGCAGTGGGAGATGTCATGGGGCAATCCGGTGCAGTGGAAGATGCCATGGGGGAATCCAGTGCAGTGGGAGATGTCATGGGGCAATCTGGTGCATTAGGAGATGCCATGGGGCAATCCAGTTCTGTGGGTGAAAGGTGCAGAGAACCTGGTGTGAAGAGGGGCAGGGGAGGTGTAGTAAAGAGAGAGGTCACAGGAAGCAGGTGGAAGGTGTGTGTCTAATATAAAAAGAGCAGGGCGGGGTAAACAAGGGGAAAAAATAGGGGCAAACAGACTTTCATCAACCAAACAGATACAATTTAAATGGCTTTTCTTGGCAAACTGCAAAATCTTAATCTAAATCCATACGTGTCAGTCTTGTGTATTTCCCTGTTTCTCTTTATTTGTTTGTGTATAATTTAATTTGATAACTAAAACTATGAAGGTTTTATCTTTCTGCGCTAATTATAAATAATAATACAGAATATGGCTGGTTAATACTGCAGGAAAACGAAGCACGTGACAGGTGAAAAATAATGAAATGCGACAAAGGAGACATCCTTACTGTACAATCCAGTGACACCTTGGCTCGATTGAGACATGTCTTGGAATGTCCAGCCTCTCCCTTCTGGTGCATGGATCAAATTAGATTAGACCTCTAATTACTCACAGCTTCAGAAAGGAAGGACAGTGTCACCAAATGAGAGCAATTAAAGGGCTTCATTTATTAAAGTGAATGGCAGGGAATTGAGAAGAGAATTTCAAACTAAAGGCCAGTTAAATGGGGGAATTTTTCCAACTTGGCTACTTTGGCCTTTAGTTTGAATTTGTCTTCTCAATTCCAACTTTCATGACTAACGCCTTAAAGTAAAATAACACCCAGCCCCCCCCCCCCCCCCCCAAGCGTCCTCCCCTCCTCATACATAGCCAGCAGTGAAATAATACCATCACCTTTTGTCCTAAAGAGCCATTAGCAGAGGGTGTGCCCCTCTCCTATCTCAGGGGGTGTGCCCCTCTCCTATCTCAGGGGGTGTGCCCCTCTCCTATCTCAGGGGGTGCGCCCCTCTCTTATCTCAGGGGGTGCGCCCCTCTCTTATCTCAGGGGGTGCGCCCCTCTCCTATCTCAGGGGGTGTGCCCCTCTCCTATCTCAGGTGGTGTGCCCCTCTCCTATCTCAGGGGGTGTGCCCCTCTCCTATCTCAGGTGGTGTGCTCCTCTCTTATCTCAGGGGGTGTGCCCCTCTCCTATCTCAGGGGGTGTGCCCCTCTCCTATCTCAGGGGGTGTGCCCCTCTCCTATCTCAGGTGGTGTGCTCCTCTCTTATCTCAGGGGGTGCGCCCCTCTCTTATCTCAGGGGGTGTGCCCCTCTCCTATCTCAGGGGGTGCGCCCCTCTCCTATCTCAGGGGGTGTGCCCCTCTCCTATCTCAGGGGGTGTGCCCCTCTCTTATCTCAGGTGGTGTGCCCCTCTCCTATCTCAGGGGGTGCGCCCCTCTCTTATCTCAGGTGGTGCGCCCCTCTCCTATCTCAGGTGGTGCGCCCCTCTCCTATCTCAGGGGGTGTGCTCCTCTCTTATCTCAGGGGGTGCGCCCCTCTCCTATCTTAGGGGGTGCGCCCCTCTCCTATCTCAGGGGGTGTGCCCCTCTCCTATCTCAGGGGGTGCGCCCCTCTCTTATCTCAGTGGGTGCGCCCCTCTCTTATCACATGGGGTGCGCCCCTCTCCTATCTCAGGTGGTGTGCTCCTCTCCTATCTCAGGGGGTGTGCGCCTCTCCTATCTCAGGGGGTGTGCCCCTCTCATATCTCAGGGGGTGCGCCCCTCTCCTATCTCAGGGGGTGTGCCCCTCTCCTATCTCAGGGGGTGCCCCTCTCCTATCTCAGGTGGCGTGCTCCTCTCCTATCTCAGGGGGTGTGCCCCTCTCCTATCTCAGAGGGTGTGCCCCTCTCCTATCTCAGGGGGTGTGCTCCTCTCCTATCTCAGGGGGTGTGCTCCTCTCCCATCTCAGGTGGTGTGCCCCTCTCCCATCTCAGGGGGTGTGCCCCTCTCCTATCTCAGGGGGTGTGCCCCTCTCCTATCTCAGGTGGTGTGCTCCTCTCCTAGGTGTGCCCCTCTCCTATCTCAGGGGGTGTGCTCCTCTCCTATCTCAGGTGGTGTGCCCCTCTCCTATCTCAGGGGGTGTGCCCCTCTCCTATCTCAGGTGGTGTGCTCCTCTCCCATCTCAGGTGGTGTGCCCCTCTCCTATCTCAGGTGGTGTGCCCCTCTCCTATCTCAGGGGGTGCGCCCCTCTCCTATCTCAGGGGGTGCGCCCCTCTCCTATCTCAGGGGGTGTGCCCCTCTCCTATCTCAGAGGGTGTGCCCCTCTCCTATCTCAGGGGGTGTGCTCCTCTCCTATCTCAGGGGGTGTGCTCCTCTCCTATCTCAGGTGGTGTGCCCCTCTCTTATCTCAGGGGGTGTGCCCCTCTCTTATCTCAGGGGGTGTGCCCCTCTCCTATCTCAGGGGG
Organism: Pelodytes ibericus; assembly: GCA_036172795.1. Classification (NCBI taxonomy): domain Eukaryota; kingdom Metazoa; phylum Chordata; class Amphibia; order Anura; family Pelodytidae; genus Pelodytes; species Pelodytes ibericus. The sequence goes on along the minus strand of CM069865.1, from coordinate 80,730,118 downwards.
TGTGCCCCTCTCCTATCTCAGGTGGTGTGCTCCTCTCCTAGGTGTGCCCCTCTCCTATCTCAGGGGGTGTGCTCCTCTCCTATCTCAGGTGGTGTGCCCCTCTCCTATCTCAGGGGGTGTGCCCCTCTCCTATCTCAGGTGGTGTGCTCCTCTCCCATCTCAGGTGGTGTGCCCCTCTCCTATCTCAGGTGGTGTGCCCCTCTCCTATCTCAGGGGGTGCGCCCCTCTCCTATCTCAGGGGGTGCGCCCCTCTCCTATCTCAGGGGGTGTGCCCCTCTCCTATCTCAGGGGGTGTGCTCCTCTCCTATCTCAGGGGGTGTGCTCCTCTCCTATCTCAGGTGGTGTGCCCCTCTCTTATCTCAGGGGGTGTGCCCCTCTCCTATCTCAGGGGGTGTGCCCCTCTCTTATCTCAGGGGGTGTGCCCCTCTCTTATCTCAGGGGGTGTGCCCCTCTCCTATCTCAGGGGGTGTGCCCCTCTCCTATCTCAGGGGGTGCGCCCCTCTCCTATCTCAGGGGGTGTGCCCCTCTCCTATCTCAGAGGGTGTGCCCCTCTCCTATCTCAGGGGGTGTGCTCCTCTCCTATCTCAGGGGGTGTGCTCCTCTCCTATCTCAGGTGGTGTGCCCCTCTCTTATCTCAGGGGGTGTGCCCCTCTCTTATCTCAGGGGGTGTGCCCCTCTCCTATCTCAGGGGGTGTGCCCCTCTCCTATCTCAGGTGGTGTGCTCCTCTCCTAGGTGTGCCCCTCTCCTATCTCAGGGGGTGTGCTCCTCTCCTATCTCAGGTGGTGTGCCCCTCTCCTATCTCAGGGGGTGTGCCCCTCTCCTATCTCAGGTGGTGTGCTCCTCTCCCATCTCAGGTGGTGTGCCCCTCTCCTATCTCAGGTGGTGTGCCCCTCTCCTATCTCAGGGGGTGCGCCCCTCTCCTATCTCAGGGGGTGCGCCCCTCTCCTATCTCAGGGGGTGTGCCCCTCTCCTATCTCAGGGGGTGTGCTCCTCTCCTATCTCAGGGGGTGTGCTCCTCTCCTATCTCAGGTGGTGTGCCCCTCTCTTATCTCAGGGGGTGTGCCCCTCTCCTATCTCAGGGGGTGTGCCCCTCTCTTATCTCAGGGGGTGTGCCCCTCTCTTATCTCAGGGGGTGTGCCCCTCTCCTATCTCAGGGGGTGCCCCTCTCCTATCTCAGGGGGTGTGCTCCTCTCCTATCTCAGGGGGTGTGCTCCTCTCCTATCTCAGGTGGTGTGCCCCTCTCTTATCTCAGGGGGTGTGCTCCTCTCTTATCTCAGGGGGTGTGCTCCTCTCCTATCTCAGGGGGTGTGCCCCTCTCTTATCTCAGGGGGTGTGCCCCTCTCCTATCTCAGGGGGTGCCCCTCTCCTATCTCAGGGGGTCACCCCCCCAGTGCAAGGGGTCTACCTCAGATCTCTCTGCCTGTGACTCAGATCACGTGGGGATCCCCCTGTGTTACTTCCACCAAATTAAACCCCCTGTATTTTGGGATCCCCTGACCAATCAGACCCCAGAGACCCACTGACCAGCCCCTCAGAGTGCCCTCTTCCCTGCAGGGGGGCTGTCCCCTCTCCCACCCCCCCGCCACGCTGCGTTATTAACCCATAAACCCCCCGCCTCCGGTCCTGTCTGCCTGGCACAGACTGGGGTGCGCGGCTTGATTCGGCTTTTACAGGGTGAATCCCGCATGCCAGCCCGGGGGTTTCGATGCACATTCGCGGGTCCCCGCCCGGGGGTCCCGATGCATCCTGGTCCCGCCGGCGGGGGGCGCTGGGTTTTGGAGAATCAGGGGGGAAAGAGGCTGAAAGAAGCACAAGTTGCTGCAGACACAGCGATGGGAGCTGTTATTGTTCTCAACGTGGTCCGCTCCGGGGCTATAAAGGGAGGAGGAGCAGGAGGAGCAGGATCAGTGCTGAGAGCAGAGCAGAGCAGAGCAGAGCAGAGCAGAGCAGAGCAGAGCAGAGCAGAGCAGAGCAGAGCAGAGCAGAGCAGAGCACAGATGGCTCAGGAAGAGGTGGCCCCTGCTTCCCCCACCAAGAAAGCCAAGGCAGCTGGCAGTGCCAAGAGGTCTGGCAAGAAGAACCAGCCAGGGAGGTACAGCCAGCTGGTGGTGGACACCATCCGAAAACTGGGGGAGAGGAATGGCTCCTCCCTGGCCAAGATCTACAGCGAGGCCAAGAAGGTCTCCTGGTTCGACCAGCAGAATGGCCGCACCTACCTCAAGTACTCCATCAAGGCTCTGGTCCAGAATGATACCCTGCTCCAGGTCAAGGGCATCGGGGCCAACGGCTCGTTCAGGCTGAACAAGAAGAAGCTGGAGGGTCTCCCCACTGAGAAGAAGGCTGCCCCCCCTAAACCAGCCACCAAGAAGGCTCCCAGCACCCCCAAAAAAAGCCACAAGAAGAAGAGCAGCAGCTCCAAGTCCCCATCAAAGAGTCCCAAGAAAGTGAAGAAGGCGACCAAGCCCAGGGCTCTGAAAGCCAAGAAGGCATAAGAAGCCCAGGCTGAATAGACAATATATATATATATATATATATATATATATATATATATATAACCAGCTCTGCTTCATTTTACTACAAAAACCTTCTATTTTTATACTTTTATTGATTAATCTGTTGCTTTTTGTAGGGCTGATATCAAAACTTGCAGTAGCGTGACTGTGCAGCTCCATCGTTTTATATGGTGCTCATCTTGCTGAATCTCACTTTGCAAAATGACAGTGACTTCCAGCCATCTTGCAGGGTACAAAGGGTTAACTCGCTTTAATATGATGCGTAATCCTGCCTGTCGGGTGCAGAAGGAGCAGGACTGGCCTTAAGTGTGGACTGGCCTTAAGCCTCCACCCCCCCCCCCCCCATGCCTGTCTCTTTCCTCTCCCTTCCCATGTTTGTCCCTTTCCTCTTCCTTGCTATGTGTGTCTCTCTCCAACTCCCGTTTATCTGTTCTCTCTCTTTCCCCCCTCCTTCCCCATATCTGTTCTCTCTCTTTCCCCACTCCTTCCCCATATCTGTTCTCTCTCTTTCCCCCCTCCTTCCCCATATCTGTTCTCTCTCTTTCCCCCCTGCTTTCCCATATCTGTTCTCTCTCTTTCCCCCCTCCTTCCCCATATCTGTTCTCTCTCTTTCCCCCCTCCTTCCCCATATCTGTTCTCTCTCTCCCCCCTCCTTCCCCATATCTTTTCTCTCTCTTTCCCCCCTCCTTCCCCATATCTGTTCTCTCTCTCTCTCCCCCTCCGTTTTCATTATTCTGTCTCCCTCCCCCTTCCTCTGTGCACACAGTGATAATGCATTGGGTTTCCGATACCCTGCATTATCACTAAGCATGTGAGCAGCACTTACTCTTGCTGCCCGCAGCTCCCCGTGAAGCAGACGCTACTCTAATTCACAGGGTGGGGGGCAGAGCTCCACCTCTCAGTCGGTGACCTCCACCCCCTCCCCGGGTTCTAGCAGTGCTTGCCGAGCGGAGGGCTGTCAAGGGGGCATCTTTTGATCTCCCCATCCAGTGCCTCTACCGGCAAACTTATTTTTATTTTTTCCCTAGGCGGGCGCCCTGGGAAGGAGGGAGGGAAGGGTTTAAACGGGGCAGTTGCATGTGGATTGTGTTGAAGTATATTTTATATTCTTGGTAAAATGACATTTTGTATCAATTTTTAATTAAAAGAAAAGTTACATATTTGCAAAACGTCTGTCTGATTTAATCTAAATCAATCATGTAGATCTTAATGGGTGTTGCAGATTTAACAGATAAAATACAGGGAACATAGACTGGCACTGAAGGGACTGTCATCCAAACACTGCGTATACTGTGACTGTATCACCTAAACACTGGGTATACTGTGACTGTGTCACCTAAACACTGCTCATACTGTGACTGGATCACCTAAACACTGCTCATACTGTGACTGGATCACCTAAACACTGCTTATACTGTGACTGGATCACCTAAACACTGCGTATACTGTGACTGTATCACCCAAACACTGCATATACTGTGACTGTATCACCTAAACACTGCTTATCTTGTGACTGGATCACCTAAACACTGCTTATACTGTGACTGTGTTACCCAAACACTGCTTATACTGTGACTGTGTCACCCAAACACTGCTTATACTGTGACTGTGTCACCTAAACACTGCTTATACTGTGACTGTGTCACCCAAACACTGCTTATACTGTGACTATCACCCAAACACTGCTTATACTGTGACTGTATCACCAAAACACTGCTTATAATGTGTGTGTCACCCACACTGCTCATACTGTGACTGTATCACCCAAACACTGCTTATACTGTGACTGTGCCACCCAAACACTGCTTATACTGTGACTGTATCACCCAAACACTGCTTATACTGTGACTGTATCACCCAAACACTGCTTATACTGTGACTGTATCACCCAAACACTGCTTATACTGTGACTGTGCCACCCAAACACTGCTTATACTGTGACTGTGCCACCCAAACACTGCTTATACTGTTACTGTATCACCTAAACACTGCTTATACTGTGACTGTATCACCTATTGCACAAGTTCTACACATTGTGTTGGCAGAATTGAAGCAAATTAATGAATTAGGAGGACAATGTCTGGAGTCTCCAAGTTATGACATCATCTGTGACTTACTATGCAAATCACACATTTCCCCCTGAAATCCGTTATTTACATATTTTCCTCACAATTTATGCATTTGCTGTAATTCTGATAACATAATCTATAGATCTTGTTCAATCATTTATAAAATTATCTATATTCACAGTGAAATCAATGTTTAGCTGATAGTCTCAGTAAGGGGTCTTCTCTAAGGAGTGTGCACTTGAAACCCCCCACACAGGCTCTGGGAGATACAGATAAATAACTGCTGATTTGATTTCTTTGCAATAATGTGTTTGGCTAAAACTGCTCTCAATTCTACCCCTAAGATATGATTTAAGGGACAATTCCCTAAACACTTACCCCTGTGCCACTCTTTGCCCCTGCATCACTTGCCACAGTACCTATTTTATCCCACATCATCTCAACATGTCAAATGTCCAAAGAGGGACATTTCTATTTCTGTGGGCGTGGCTGAAGGTGTGGCAATGGGCGTGGCTGTACTGGCCAATTTTATAAGTCATTCAGAACAAGAATAAAATATTTTATTTACACATATGAATATAAAAACACAATTTATTGGGAGTTTTTTTTTGTTGCTGTGGCGTCTGTGACACATTTATACAAACTAAACATTCTGAGAGCCCAGAAAAGAGGAACAATAGGAGAGGAACGAGGGGCACATGGATTTTGGTGCAATAGGGTGTAGGGTGTACACAGGGTACAGGGTGTAATTATACACTTGCACCAGTAACTGATTTGCACCATATCACTTCCATGTACCAACTTTGCCTTGACTGTGTCACCTAATCATTACATATACTGTGAATGTACAGAATGAAGGTCTCTATATACATTGTATTGGTAGAATTGCAGCAAATCAAGTAGGATAAACATGTTTTTAAATGTGGCTTGATATGCAAATTACACATTAACTGTTGAAAACCAGTTCATTTGCATATAAAGCTACAGGTGATGTCATCAGCAGGGGACTCCACAGACACATGGACATTTTTCTCCTAATTTAGCCATTCGCTTGCAGTTTTTCTAACACAATTCATAGATCATTTTCAATCATTTTTTATTCTCTACATCCACTACATATGTACATTCTACATATGTAATGTTTAGGCGATACAGTCCCCTAAAGCAACATGGCCTCCTGTGATAAAGGGCTCTCACATCAGACAGCATTTGTATGAATTTAATGTAGGTCTGGAGCGTAATCCATCCTCAATCAGACCAAACGCTCCAAAAGAAAGGTGAAACGGGTTGTGGCTGTTACACAAGAGACAGATACATTTTACTCTTAAAACAGGGAAAAATTTATTAAAACAAAACCATGTTTATAAATAAACAATATTGCACAATGTCAGTTAAAGTGCAGCTAATAGGACAACAGGACATCTTAACACGTGCGACTAAGTCTGGATCAATAATGTGATATTTAATGTAACCAATCAATCAAAAGAGAATTCAGATGGCTGCATCCAAGACAAGACCTAACACACACACACACACACACACACACACGCAGTAAGACACAGACACACACAGTAACACACACACACAAACACACGCAGTAACACACAGACACACGCAGTAACACACAGACACACACACAGAAACACGCAGTAACACACAGACACACACACACAGAAACACACCTACCCCCCCCTACAGCTCAGGGATTTATTTCAAAGTGCTAATATAACAGTGAGATGTTCAATTTACCATCCTGTCCTCTAGTCCTGTCTATGGCTGGGTTTTGCCGTCTGAGCACAAATCAGACGATTACAGACCATAGCTAATTATAACGTGCTGATTGATATAAAAGGGACATTGAGAAATGTAATTTGCTCTGCAAACACTGTTAAAAGGGAATGAATGGCAGCTAGTGGAAGAAATCGGGACATTGGTTGACTGCCACAACATGTATCAGCCAGAGAACTTACCTCCTGCATTCCTCATACAACACAGGCTCGTTCAATGAACCAGATGAGAAGAGAGGGAAAGTCAGTGCCCTTCTCTAAGGCAGAATATGCTGTCATCATTCTATAATGCTTAGGGCTTTATTTATAAAAGAGGAACAACAGCAGGAGAGTTGGAAAAATTATCTAATGCAACTGAATAGGAAACATTTTCCAACTTGGCTACTTTGGCCTTAATTTTGAATCCCCCCTGGTCAATTCCCTCTTTGGTTCTTACCTACGGTAGGTAGAAAAGGCTGCAGTATTACAGAGAGTAATTAGAGAAAGGACAGCGTCCCTTTACATTGAACCTGCCGAATACAGAACAAACCTGTACAGACGCAAATTACTCTTCCTTTCAAAATACACCACCATCAAAAGTGGCCGGATTATCCGTGGGAAATTACTAGATGTGCTTAAAGACAGGGTTGGAAAATCCGGCTTTAGTAACAGTCTATAGAGGAGCTGTTCAGTTTGTAAAGTGCAAATAAAATATATATATATTAAAGCACTGGGGAGATTCAAGGTGAGGAAGATCATTCAGTAACGTTGTTTGAAGGGCAGAAATCATGATTCGATTCACATTCTAAAATCACTTTACGTTCCATCCTGTATTTATTTAGGAGAATCACTAGCCTTCCACAATATCTGGAAACCTCAGGATCAGCAGTGAATCAACCTGGTCAGCCAGGAAAAGCAAAAGAATGCAGATCAGGAGGATGCATTAATCCATCACCTAGATTCAGCACCCTGGTAAAATGTGCAGGATCCTGGACATAGTCAGGTTTCACCCCATCCCACCTGTAGCTAGCTCGGCATTTAGAAATAGTGCCATGTTGGACATTATCAATGAGGGATTACAAAGGACAGGAGACAAAATCATTGCATTTCAAATCAGGAAATTACGCTGATAACAAGTTAATGGTTAAAAATGCTCCCGCTCTGAGGGAGAAGAGGCATGTAGTGATCAGCAGAAACCTTTTCTCCCTCAGCGCCTATCACAGCTGATCAGCTGGAGGCCTGCGCAGATACCACCACTAACCAGATCGAGCTCCATACAATTCCACGTTAGCCCAGACAGGGTTTAGGTTATTTGTAAAGCATTGTGGCACTTCAAACAAATAAATTCTAGAGACAAGTGAAGATCTCCACAACACTATCTAGATACACATTGCAGATTACTAGTGTTAAATAAGATTCCCAATAAGACAACTTGTATGCGTCTTCCAGCGGCTGGGAAATAACTCCCATCACGGTCAGCCGGAGAGAACCATTTGCACTTCACATTGGGTGTTTTGTAATTCACACACACCTTTGTCGTTCAGCTCCTTCCATCCTCAAACATACAGGAAAACTGCCCTTATTTATAAAAATACAAAAACACACACACCCAGAACACGCAAATACTCTCTCCACTGCTGGCATAAAGCGGTGTGTGAATTGCTGGCGATGGTTCTGATAATATGAATTGCTGCTGAAACGACAGCAATATTTATCTGCACAGGAAAAAAAATTAAAAACCCACAGGAAGATTCTCCCCGACCAAAACTCCTGGAAAGCCAGGCTCTGTACCAACTACTACATGTATCACACTAGCCATGTAACACAATCCACACAGCAATACAGAGAATTACTAAAAGTTTTCTCACTCAAGAATTAAAGAGTGAAATCAGCCTTCAAATATATTATATTCAGCGATTCGCATATTTCAGATAATCCTAAACAATGGAGACGTGCAAAACCAAAGAGAGAGAAGAGCGGCAAAGCAATGTAGGGGTGGGGAACACAAAGCCGGTCTCTGAACAGATCTGACAGCATACCACCGGCCTAATATAGTCAAATGGGGCTTGGAAACGGCTACCAATAAAAACGGTTAGTCTTGTTAAATGGACTCTGGCAGCCAGGCACAGAACTCCATGTATTCACACATTAGGATGATCTGTGCCATCCTGACACACGTGGCCCCCTCTAAACAGCCGCTGGCCGGAGTGCCCGTGATGAGCTGTGTGGCAGGTTGCACTGCAGTGGGATCCCCTCTGTCAGGCTCAAATGATGCTTAAAGCACCCATACTTCCAGGCTCCGACCCTCCTCCGTGATGTCACCCGAGACTTTGTGGGGGTCTCAACAGCCTGACACGGCACCACAGACACACAGCCTGACACGGCACCACAAACACACAGCCTGACACGGCACCACAGACACACAGCCTGACACGGCACCACAGACACACAGCCTGACACGGCACCACAGACACACAGCCTGACACGGCACCACAGACACACAGCCTGAAACGGCACCACAAACACACAGCCTGAAACGGCACCACAAACACACAACCTAAGTGTAATTCTATCAAAACCGGATTCCATTTAACAGATCTGCAAATCATGTCCTATTCTTCCAGCCCTGCTGAATAGATCATACTACCCCTGCCCCTCATCCCCTCCCAGCCTCTTGGTGGTTCTTCAGAGCATCACTTGGTGTCTGGCTGAGAGTGGGTGGATAGTACCCTTTCTTGGAGGTTTGTGTGGATTTATGGTTCCTCCAATAACAGAGGGAGTTCACATTATAGCCAGGAAGGAGAGGGGAAGTATTGTGAGGTTTAATATCAGATCTTTATTAAGGTTTTGGCTGTAGATTCATTTCCTGCAGATTTGGTTGTAAGCCTTGGCAGGATCTTGTGAGGAGTTGTAGAGATCGTCTTATGCAGCCTCCCCTGCCATGGGCTATGGATTCTCCTTATGATGGCATGAGGTCATCTTATGCATCTGTGCCAGCTCCTCCCAAGAGTACATGTAGGGCTGTGCCAGCTCCTCCCAAGAGTACATGTTGGGTTTATTACCCCTGTCCCAGGATCCTCTTGGTTCATCATTTGTAGGGCTATAGGAGGTTATTTAATGTCTTGGGGTATTTATGAGGTTATTACCCCCGTTCCCAGGATCCTCTTGGTTCATCATTTGTAGAGCTATAGGTTATTTAATGTCCTGGGGTATTTATGGGATTATAACCCCTGTCCCAGGATCCTCTTGGTTCATCATTTGTAGGGCTATAGGAGGTTTGTAATGTCATGGGGTATTTAGGTGGTTATTACCCGTCACAGGATCCTATTGGTTCATCATTTGTAGAGCTATAGGTTATTTGTCTTGGGGTAATTCGGGAATTATTACCCCTGTCCCAGGATCCTCTTGGTTCATTATGTGTAGAGCTTTAAGAGGTTATTTAATGTTCTGGGGTATTTATTGGGTTATTACCCCTGTCCCATGGTCCTCTTGGTTTATCATTTGTAGAGCTATGGGTTATTTAATGTCCTGGGGTATTTATGGGGTTATCACCTCGTCCAAGGATCATCTTGGTTCATCATTTGTAGAGCTATAGGAGGTTAATGTCCTGGGGGTATTTATGTGGTTATTACCCGTCACAGGATCCTCTTGGTTCATCATGTGGGAGCTATAGGAGGTTATTTAATGTCCTGGGGTATTTATGGGGTTATTACCCCTGTCCCCAGATCCTCTTGGTTCATCATGTGAGAGCTATAGGTTATTTAATGTCCTGGGGTATTTAGTGGGTTATTACCCCTGTCCCAGGATCCTCTTCGTTCATCATCTGTAGAGCTATAGGAGGTTATTTAATGTCCTGGGGTATTTAGTGGGTTATTACCCCTGTCCCAAGATCCTCTTGGTTCATCATGTGAGAGCTATAGGTCATTTAATGTCCTGGGGTATTTAGGGGGTTATTACCCATCCCAGGATCCTCTTGGTTCATCACGTGAGAGCTATAGGTTATTTAATGTCCTGGGGTATTTAGTGGGTTATTACCCCTGTCCCCGGATCCTCTTGGTTTATCATGTGAGAGCTATAGGAGGTTATTTAATATCCTGGGGTATTTAGGGGGTTATTACCCCTGTCTCAGGATCCTCTTGGTTCATCATGTGAGAGCTATAGGAAGTTATTTAATGTCCTGGGGTATTTAGGGGGTTATTACCCCTGTCCCCAGATCCTCTTGGTTCATCATGTGAGAGCTATAGGTTATTTAATGTCCTGGGGTATTTAGGGGGTTATTACCCATCCCAGGATCCTCTTGGTTCATCACGTGAGAGCTATAGGTTATTTAATGTCCTGGGGTATTTAGTGGGTTATTACCCGTCCCAAGATCCTCTTGGTTCATCATGTGAGAGCTATAGGTTATTTAATGTCCTGGGGTATTTAGGGGGTTATTACCCATCCCAGGATCCTCTTGGTTCATCACGTGAGAGCTATAGGTTATTTAATGTCCTGGGGTATTTAGTGGGTTATTACCCCTGTCCCCGGATCCTCTTGGTTTATCATGTGAGAGCTATAGGAGGTTATTTAATATCCTGGGGTATATAGGGGGTTATTACCCCTGTCCCAGGATCCTCTTGGTTCATCATGTGAGAGCTATAGGAAGTTATTTAATGTCCTGGGGTATTTAGGGGGTTATTACCCCTGTCCCCAGATCCTCTTGGTTCATCATGTGAGAGCTATAGGTTATTTAATGTCCTGGGGTATTTAGGGGGTTATTACCCATCCCAGGATCCTCTTGGTTCATCACGTGAGAGCTATAGGTTATTTAATGTCCTGGGGTATTTAGTGGGTTATTACCCGTCCCAAGATCCTCTTGGTTCATCATGTGAGAGCTATAGGTTATTTAATGTCCTGGGGTATTTAGGGGGTTATTACCCATCCCAGGATCCTCTTGGTTCATCACGTGAGAGCTATAGGTTATTTAATGTCCTGGGGTATTTAGTGGGTTATTACCCCTGTCCCCGGATCCTCTTGGTTTATCATGTGAGAGCTATAGGAGGTTATTTAATATCCTGGGGTATTTAGGGGGTTATTACCCCTGTCCCAGGATCCTCTTGGTTCATCATGTGAGAGCTATAGGAAGTTATTTAATGTCCTGGGGTATTTAGGGGGTTATTACCCCTGTCCCCAGATCCTCTTGGTTCATCATGTGAGAGCTATAGGAAGTTATTTAATGTCCTGGGGTATTTAGGGGGTTATTACCCCTGTCCCCAGATCCTCTTGGTTCATCATGTGAGAGCTATAGGAAGTTATTTAATGTCCTGGGGTATTTAGTGGGTTATTACCCCTGTCCCCAGATCCTCTTGGTTCATCATGTGAGAGCTATAGGAGGTTATTTAATGTCCTGGGGTATTTAGTGGGTTATTACCCCTGTCCCCAGATCCTCTTGGTTCATCATGTGAGAGCTATAGGAGGTTATTTAATGTCCTGGGGTCCTTATTAGAGTTCCTGGGGTCCTTATTAGGGTTCCTGGGGTCCCTATTAGAGTTCCGGGGGTCCTTAGTATGGTTCCTGGGGTCCTTATTAGAGTTCCGGGGGACCTTATTAGAGTTCCTGGGGTCCCTATTAGAGTTCCTGGGGTCCTTATTATGGTTCCTGGGGTCCCTATTAGAGTTCCGGGGGTCCTTATTAAGGTTACTGGGGTCCTTATTAGAGTTCCGGGGGTCCTTATTATGGTTCCTGGGGACCTTATTATGGTTCCTGGGGACCTTATTATGGTTCCTGGGGTCCTTATTAGAGTTCCGGGGGTCCCTATTAGAGTTCCGGGGGTCCCTATTAGAGTTCCGGGGGTCTCATTTCTTGGAGGTCTGTGTCTTCTTGGGCAGTAGCACGGCCTGGATATTGGGCAGCACCCCTCCCTGGGCGATGGTCACCCCTCCCAGCAGCTTGTTGAGCTCCTCGTCGTTGCGGATGGCCAGCTGCAGGTGGCGCGGGATGATGCGGGTTTTCTTGTTGTCTCGGGCCGCGTTACCGGCCAGCTCCAGGATCTCGGCGGACAGATACTCCAGCACGGCGGCCAGGTACACGGGGGCCCCGGCCCCGACCCGCTCCGCGTAATTACCCTTCCGGAGCAGGCGGTGGACGCGGCCGACAGGGAACTGCAGGCCGGCCCGGGAGGAGCGAGACTTGGCCTTGGCCCGGGCTTTGCCGCCGGACTTCCCTCGGCCGGACATCGCTCAGCGGAGACACCTGAGGAGAGAAATGTATATACACCTCAACATTCGCGAATATTCGTGACCTGAGGTGGGAGATGGCCGGGAACATGACGTACCAGAGGCTTGGCGAACCGCGGCGGATTGGTCTTCGGAGCCCGCGCTATTTACCGGAACCCGGGCTCGGTCCTCCCGCCTCGGCGCACAGCTCGGCAATGACAGCAAGCCCCGCCCACCCGATAGCTCCTCCCCTCATCGGTGCAATTACAGCAAACTACGCCCACCCAATAGCTCCTCCCCCTCAGCGCGGCAATGACCGCAAGAGACGCCCACCCTATAGCTCCTCCCCCAGCGTGAACACGAATAAAGAGCGTTACTGGCTAAAGTGCTGAACGCATCCTTCTTGTTCATTGGCTGCCACATAAATTCTTTATTTGCATATCCACGCCCCCTTAACAGATTGTTATCTCTTCACAGTCTGACTGTTGTAACAGGTCCCACTGATGGGGGCAATAGACAAGGGTGAGGGGGTATTAGACAGGGGTGAGGGGGGCAATAGACAGGGGTGAGGGGGTATGAGAGGTGGGGGGGTGCAATAGACAAGGGTGAGGGGGTATGAGAGAGGTGAGGGGGGCAATAGACAAGGGTGAGGGGGTATTAGACAGGTGAGGGGTATGAGAGAGGTGAGGGGGGCAATAGACAGGGGTGAGGGGTATGAGAGAGGTGAGGGGGGCAATAGACAGGGGTGAGGGGGTATGAGAGGTGGGGGGGTGCAATAGACAAGGGTGAGGGGGTATGAGAGAGGTGAGGGGGGCAATAGACAGGGGTGGGGGGGTGCAATAGACAAGGGTGAGGGGGTATGAGAGAGGTGAGGGGGGCAATAGACAAGGGTGAGGGGGTATGAGACAGGTGAGGGGGGGGGGAAAGACGGGCGAGGGGGTATGAGACAGGTGAGGGGAGGGGCAATAGACAGGGGTGGAGGGAGTATTAGACAGGTGAGGGGGGGGAAATAGACGGGTGAGGGGGTATGAGACAGGTGAGGGGGGGAATAGACAGGGGTGAGGGGGTCTGAGACAGGTGAGGGGGCAATAGACAGGTGGAAAGGGCATTGGACAGGTGTAAGGAGCTATTAGATTGAGGTACAGGGGGCATAGGACAGGTGTGAGGGGGCAACAGACAGAGAAGGAGGGGGCAATTGACAGGGGTGGAGGGGAGCATTAGATTGGGGTAAGAGGGCATAGGACAGGTGTGATGGGGAGCATTAGATTAGGGTAAGAGGGGGCATTAGGAGTTAGAGGGTATCAGAGTTTGAAATTCCCTTCTCAGTTTCCTTTCATAAATATAGTCCATAGTGTACATACAAAGCAAAAAACAAAAGGCCACAAACAAATAAATTAATACAGTATAAACAATATATATATATTTTATTTTACATAGAGTCGCAATATGATTCCTTATAAAACATATTTTTTAATGCTAAACTATACAAACCCCTCACCTAGGACATGCGCAACTAATTACCCCAGAAGATGATCCAGACCTCCTGTTATCCAATTAGCTGTATTATTATCAAACTGAAAGCCAATGAAGAGAACATCAACGGATTAATAATGGGACATTTTTTAAACTATATAGGTTTGTGTGTGTGTGTGTGTGTGTGTATGTGTGTGTGTGTATATACATATATATATATATATAAGCATTGCCTTTTAACTATATATATATTTGTACTTGTTACTACAGGGATTATTAATTCAAATCATATCTGTGGCCAGGTTCCTCACGGTGTCTAGTCAGCAGGAGGAGTGCGTTGGTTACCATGGCCAAAGGATCACTTTTCAAACTTTGCGCCATTATTGAAGCTTAACAAGAGCCACCTTTCCCCTGGGAACCAGAGAGAGCAGAGAAAAATGAACGTCCATTACAAACATCTTATGCTGGGGGTCACTCATACAGCAAATGAGCTGCGAAATTAGTAGGAAATAGTCAAGACTGACATGGCGAGAAATACAGATTTATTATATATAAAAAGACAGTTTTGTTGGTTCCTGAATCAGCACAATAGTAATTTACCATATTTACGTATTTCTGATCCATTTGATGTTATTTTAATAGACAAAATTAATTTTTTTTTAAAAAAACTTTTGAAAAAAAAAAAAAAAAAAAATATATATATAATACAGCTGAATCAGCTGTTGTGCTGATTAAAGAACCAATACCTCTGTCTTTCTTTAGACTCTAAATCATTATTTCTCATCTTGTTAACATATTGCTGTGTTTATTATTCATTTTGCAACTCATTTTAAAATGTCTAATTTAAACGGTAGCATACGCCGTGTCCAAAAGGTCTTCAATACCACCTTCCAAATTATCACTGCCTCAGGAGTTTGCCAACGAGCTCTGCAGTAAGGCTAGTTTGGTATAGATTTGATCGGTAATTAGAAGGTAGTAAGAGATACTGTGCTGGTCGATTTAGCTCACTTCTTGTGTCTTTTTGGAGAAGGCGAAGCGTCTTCTTTCTTGAGCCACTGATGCATTAAGCTTGCACTTGTTTTTTTGGGAGACGTGGCAAACTGCGAGAGTTTGGGAGAGGATTTAACAAGATCCGGTTGTTCTTTCTTTGGAGATCTACTCTGTAACCAATCCAACATCTTTTTACCGCTGGCGTTCAAAGTGGGCTCCTGGAAGGATGAGATCACATGCGTTTATAAATATCTAACCAATCCTGGTCATTAACTGAGACGTCATGATTTATTGATAGACAGAGGGGGGAAATGATATATTTATATCCACTCACCTTCTTTCTGTTTAATATAACAGGAGCGATGCAGTCCGGTGAGTTGTTACGGGAATTGTTCACCAGGGGGGAGACAGGGTGGTGGGTGACATTTTCAATTGGGTGGATAAGTTTGAGGGCTTCATGGGTGGGCACTTCGCTAAAATCCAACCACTTACGGATTTCTTCATCCCCGTCCAGGATCGCTGGCATTCTGCACCGTGGGAGACACAAAATCCGGTGTGACTAAGTGCGAAACGTTGTACACTTTGAACCTCTTTTGCATTAATTCACCATTAATGAAAAACTAAAAGCAAGAGTTGAAATGTCAGTTTCCCTTATCCTTAGCAATCCTGATGTGCATCTTCACAGAGGCACAAGGGTTTACTCTCTGCTCAGCCTCAGAGATGAGGCAGAACCAGCAAGGAGGTAGTTGCGTCTACACGCGACAACCAAAGCAGAGTGGGGGCTCGCCTCGCTAGAGGTCTGTCGGGAACAATATGGAGTAAAGGAAGAACTTTATTTGTATTATGTCATTAAAGATTTTATTTATAAATCATTTACACTTGATACAATCTTTCAATTAAACATAAGTTAATTTTTTGATACAGTTTTCCTTTAAGTGGCAAGAACAAAATGTGCAAAAATATAAAAACGTTTATACAGCCCCCTACTTCAATATGTATGTGGTGACATAAAAGGTTTACCACTTAAATTCTAATCACCCCAATATAATTAAAGGATTAAAGCACTGTTTTTGTTATGTGTTATTTTTACAAGATTATTAAAGGCAAAGTTTGATTGTAGATATTTTTGAGACTTTATTACCATTTTATTTTCCATCTTGATTTTTGTGGATAAAAAAATAAATAAAAATAGAGAAGATTTGGAGACAGATATGACTATGTGATCAGCAGGGAGAGGACTGCGTTCGGACCCTTCGGGTTATTTGGGTCCGGTGGCGGGGGGGTGCGTGGACTGCAGAGCCACAGAACTCAACGTGAAACCAACCGTGGAACAGCTGATTCCAGATTTAGATCAGGCCAAAATTATTTTGAATCAGGAGGAAGCGAAACCTGCGGCCTGTTTTGGCGGTGGGGGGTCGCTGGGTTTTGTGGAGGAACTAACAGGTTCCGCCTGAGCAGGTGCTGAATCAAACAGAAAGCCGTCTGATTTCACATTCAACCTTCACACGTTACCAACGGAAGGGAGAAAAGGTTATAGAGATTTGTGAAGTCATCACTTTCACTGACACAAAAGATCAGCAAAATGTAACTGGCGTGTGAATTAGCAGCATGAGCGATAACTAGTATTCTGACGAGGCATACATATACAGACATACCTTTAGGTGCACAGGTGCTATAGATGCCCTTAATCTGGTGTAACAGGGATTCTAGTTAAACATAGATCATAACCAAAATATAAAAATACAGGTTTTATTGATAAGAGTTTAAGGCTGATGTTTATTTCACAGAGTAGGAGGCTCTAGGGGTCTTTAAAAGAGCTCAAACCAACCTCAACATTGCTTATACCATGAATGTAGTGATTTAAAAAACATTCTATAAAATAATCTATACATTGTCTCCCAAGGGACAGTCAGATTTGGAGACTGTGTCCTGCCGAGCTCTACCTTTGTCCTGCAATTCTCCCGGGGCAGAAGATGGGAGATACGATGGGAAATTGCACCCTATTCCAAAATAGAGAGGAAAATTGTGCTTTAAATGAGTGTATGTTGTGCTTATGACATCACCTTGTGACTTGAATTACACATTTCCCATTGAAAATGTGTTCATTTGCATAGCAAGCCATAGGGTGATGTCATAAGCAGCAGACACCACAGACACATTGACATATATTTAGGCATTTGCTGCAATTCTTCTAATACAAATGTTAAAGAATAAATATAATTCAAACATTCGATTATTTTGCAACCAGTGGTCACCCCCGTCTGTTTCCCAGCCCACCGCTAGACTGCTTGCCTATCATGTATCCAGTCCATGCTTTTGGAGGCGTCCACTGTGATCACGGTGTAAGAATAGAGGGGGTCTCCTCCGCTGGGCGACTCCCAGCAATCAAACAAGCCGGCCATGGTGAGCAGTCTCCGGCCATCCCAGTCTGTACCGTCCTTGGTGTCAGGAGACTGAAAACAGTGTCGAAACATTTGAAGGATTAAATATGACTTAAAAATGTACCCTGTAAAGTGCCTGAAAAAAAAAATTCCATCCAAGATCTGCATTATGTAAAGAAACAGATCTGTCTTATCTACTAAACACTGAAAATAAAGTGTAATACAGTGATTGCTGTTGCTATAACAACAGTCCAGCCTAGCTTTACAAGCCCCTCCCTATTGGAATGTCACTGAATTTAGAAGCCCCGCCGATCACCCCAAGCTCCTCCCTATTGGAATGTCAGTGAATTTAGAAGCCCCGCCTATCACTCCAAGCTCCTCCCTATTGGAATGTCAGTGAATTTAGAAGCCCCGCTGAAAGTATTTTCAATGTAAAACGACAGGAGAACTGGAAATTGTTTTAACATAAAAATAACTGCATTTGACATATATTAAAACACACGTGCAACATACAGAAAATAAGCTCGGTGAAACTGCCGCTTTTCCAGATTTTCAAATGTTACAGCACAAATGGCTCTGAACGTTGAACGCCTAAACCGTTCCTTACAGCTCTTAATCAGACAGTTCAGTTCTGCCTTATTAAAAACAAATATTTCAAGGATTTGTTCCTTTTTTAAAAGCAAAAAGATCTCTGATCATGGACACGGGAGACAGAGTAAAATACCTGTTCTGCTTTGATCTGAGGAAAATAGATATAATAAGGTTGTTTTTCTCCACTCTGCCTCTGCCATTCGTAGAAACCATCGGCCAAAATCACACAGCGTTTCCCCTTAAACAGCGGAGCCTGAAGGGGGAAAAAAAGATTGAATGTGTTAAAGGGTCTCTGTCCCCTAAACACGGCTTATACTGTGAATGGAGAGAATAAAAATAATGAAAAATGATCTTTGCAATGTGTTGGAAGAATAGCAGCAAATGCATTACATAAATTGCATGTTATAAATGCGTCTGCAGCGTCTCTATCTTATGACATCATCTTGCGCCTTGATTTGCCAATTACACATTTCCCACTGTGTTTCTTCACCAGCCTTGGTGTGTGTACATGTAGCCGAATATCTGAGTCTAAAATCTAAACATGTCATCCCAGGACAAGCATGGAGAGCTCTGGCAAAATCAGACAGTACACAGCTTGTAACTCACCTTATACAAGGCTTTCTCAGTTATCGTATCACTCCGGCAGTTGTTTGTCTTGTACTGCATCTTGGATGGGTCCGTCTCGTTGAACCAGGATGGTACCAGCCCCCAGCGCATAGCAGTGAGGACTCTGTCTGACGGGTCTGCATCCTTAGAACAAAATGGTGGAATTACAGAGACTTAAAGAGCCATAAAAACTTGTTGTGTTCACTAGAAGCACATGTGAAAAAATGATTGGTCCTAGTAGGAGTATAAACTGGTAGGGGTATTTTTAGGGGAACATGTCCGCGAGTCTGTCACTGCTAGTACATTGACCCACATTTCTGAACGCCACAAGAGGGGACTTTAACTAGAATGGTGGCATTTAGAAACAAAGGTCTCTCTCTGCATTACCAGAGAGAGAGACAACCGTAGCTAACAAAGCCTGATCAGATGCGTGGGATGAGCCCCGCTCTGATTGGCTGAGCACACGCGGTCACACTTTGGCTCTTGCTATACAGATGATTTGTATTATTTAGGAGAGAAGATGAATTGACTGATGTCTGATACAGCAGATCTGTCTCTTTCTTTTGCGTTACATGATGCAGCACCCTAAATATATTTTTCGGACTCTGTAGACGCAGCCATTGCAGCAGAACTAAGCTCTGCCCTGGTTTATAAAAGTAAATATGGCATGTAAGGAAAACCCTTATGGATTTCCATTGTTACCTTTTGGAAATGCTTTAAAGACAGGAGTACGGGGCTGGTGGACTGGGGGGTCTTATTGTACGATGGGTGGTATTTTTCTGGGTCACCGTCTCTCCACTGAGGACACTTCTTTCTTCCGTGCTTGTCTCGGTACGAGCATGCTTTACTGACATCATCCGGCGCCAGAGTGCAAGCTGTGCGTCCACACATCCTGTCTTCCTTTACTTTTCAAAAATAAGAGAAACCCCCCCAGATATATGTTAATAAAGGATAAAAGCCCTTTGAACTGTATGACCTGTACTGGGGCAGTATCACAAATCAGGCATGCATGGGTTACAGTGCCCCTTCACCCTAATATCGTGCCAATCTGCAGGGAATCTGCCCCTTCACCCTAGGAATGCAACCAGTCTGATAATCTGCCCCCTCACCCTAGGAATGCAACCAGTCTGATAATCTGCCCCCTTCACCCTAGGAATGCAACCAGTCTGATAATCTGCCCCCTTCACCCTAGGAATGCAACCAGTCTGATAATCTGCCCCCTTCACCCTAGGAATGCAACCAGTCTGATAATCTGCCCCTTACCGGTGTATGGGGTCTGGTCCTCTTCTCTGTGCAGCTGTAAGACGTGTCCCCCCCTGCTCTGTGCAGCTGTAAGCCGTGTCCCCCCCTGCTCTGTGCAGCTGTAAGACGTGTCCCCCCCTGCTCTGTGCAGCTGTAAGACGTGTCCCCCCTGCTCTGTGCAGCTGTAAGACGTGTCCCCCCCTGCTCTGTGCAGCTGTAAGCCGTGTCCCCCCCTGCTCTGTGCAGCTGTAAGACGTGTCCCCCCCTGCTCTGTGCAGCTGTAAGACGTGTCCCCCCCTGCTCTGTGCAGCTGTAAGCCGTGTCCCCCCCTGCTCTGTGCAGCTGTAAGACGTGCCCCCCCCTGCTCTGTGCAGCTGTAAGACGTGCCCCCCCCTGCTCTGTGCAGCTGTAAGACGTGTCCCCCCCTGCTCGACACGAAGCATAGATTTCAAACCCTTGGCGGATAGAATGTGGGACCAGAGGTTACATCACACGTCACGTGACCAGGCGGGGGAGGGCGGGGCCGCAGAGTGACTGACAGCTGGCTGCACAGGAAGCAAGGAAAGTGCAGCTTCCAAGAGCATGCCCAGGGTGAGAGTGAGGCTCCCAGGAGCATGCCCAGGGTGAGAGTGAGGCTCCCAGGAGCATGCCCAGGGTGAGAGTGAGGCTGCCAAGAGCATGCCCAGGGTGAGAGTGAGGCTGCCAAGAGCATGCCCAGGGTGAGAATGAGGCTGCCAAGAGCATGCCCAGGGTGAGAGTGAGGCTCCCAGGAGCATGCCCAGGGTGAGAATGAGGCTGCCAAGAGCATGCCCAGGGTGAGAGTGAGGCTCCCAAGAGCATGCCCAGGGTGAGAGTGAGGCTCCCAGGAGCATGCCCAGGGTGAGAATGAGGCTGCCAAGAGCATGCCCAGGGTGAGAATGAGGCTGCCAAGAGCATGCCCAGGGTGAGAATGAGGCTGCCAAGAGCATGCCCAGGGTGAGAGTGAGGCTTCCAGGAGCATGCCCAGGGTGAGAGTGAGGCTCCCAGGAGCATGCCCAGGGTGAGAGTGAGGCTTCCAAGAGCATGCCCAGGGTGAGAGAGAGGCTGCCAAGAGCATGCCCAGGGTGAGAGTGAGGCTCCCAGGAGCATGCCCAGGGTGAGAGTGAGGCTCCCAGGAGCATGCCCAGGGTGAGAGTGAGGCTTCCAAGAGCATGCCCAGGGTGAGAGTGAGGCTCCCAAGAGCATGCCCAGGGTGAGAGTGAGGCTGCCAAGAGCATGCCCAGGGTGAGAGTGAGGCTTCCAAGAGCATGCCCAGGGTGAGAGTGAGGCTGCCAAGAGCATGCCCAGGGTGAGAGTGAGGCTCCCAAGAGCATGCCCAGGGTGAGAGTGAGGCTGCCAAGAGCATGCCCATGGTGAGAGTGAGGCTCCCAAGAGCATGCCCAGGGTGAGAGTGAGGCTGCCAAGAGCATGCCCATGGTGAGAATGAGGCTGCCAAGAGCATGCCCAGGGTGAGAATGAGGCTGCCAAGAGCATGCACAGGGTGAGAGTGAGGCTTCCAAGAGCATGCCCAGGGTGAGAGTGAGGCTTCCAAGAGCATGCCCAGGGTGAGAATGAGGCTGCCAAGAGCATGCCCAGGGTGAGAGTGAGGCTGCCAAGAGCATGCCCAGGATGAGAATGAGGCTGCCAAGAGCATGCCCAGGGTGAGAGTGAGGCTGCCAAGAGCATGCCCTGGGTGAGAGTGAGGCTGCCAAGAGCATGCCCAGGGTGAGAGTGAGGCTCCCAAGAGCATGCCCAGGGTGAGACTGAGGCTCCCAAGAGCATGCCCAGGGTGAGACTGAGGCTCCCAAGAGCATGCCCAGGGTGAGAGTGAGGCTGCCAAGAGCATGCCCAGGGTGAGACTGAGGCTCCCAAGAGCATGCCCAGGGTGAGAGTGAGGCTGCCAAGAGCATGCCCAGGGTGAGAGTGAGGGCTGCCAAGAGCATGCCCAGGGTGAGAGTGAGGGCTGCCAAGAGCATGCCCAGGGTGAGATTGCGGCTTCCAAGAGCATGCCCAGGGTGAGAGTGAGGCTCCCAAGACCATGCCCAGGGTGAGAGTGGAGAAAATACGGATTTTTTTTCCCTATTATTTCCCAAGGTCTTTATTGCAAGCGTTTTCTAAATGTAAAACACCCCTCACCTTACATAGCTGCACCCAGAGTGCGCCATCCGCCATATTCCTGGATCTTACCCTGCGTGTTAGCAGAATTTCAAGCCAATGCATGAATTAAGAGAAAAATGGCTGTGGTGTCCTGTTTATCACATCACCCTGTGGGTTGGTATGCAAATTACATTGGTGCATTTGCATATCAGGCCACAAGGTGATGTCATTAACATGAGACACATTTTTTATCTTATATTAAGCATTTTCTTCAATTCTAACACAATATATAGATCGTGTTTATTCTCTACATTCAGAGCATGCGCAGTGTTTAGGTGACCAAGTCTCTTTAATCAGTGTCTATCGAAGTATGTTTAGAGGCGCAGGTTTCACGGACATCTTCTCTCGTGGGTGTTCCTTACGGTAGTGTACGTCTCATACTTATGACATCACTTGTAGCTTGATTTGCAAATTACATATTACCAATTATTTCCTTAATGTCTAGATCATTTTCGACAATCTTTTACATCTTTACGTTCATGGTAAACGAAAGTTTAGGTGATACAGACCCTTTAATTCATTGTATCTAAATCCCTTTCTTATCCTAAAAAAAATAAGGTACATCCTCCAAGGGTTAACACAGGCTCCCAGGAGGCAACCTTATAGGTAATATGTCTTGAGCTAGATAAACATACATGGAATTCTTTTCTATTTTTGTATAAATAAAATTCTTTATAATCTGCATACATTCTTCTAAGTGCCAAATCATTTCTTCCAAATATTTTGGGCTGGGTAGCAGGGGCGTATCTAACTTATTTTACTCTTTGCCGTGCTACTGGTGGTGGTGCAGTGGGCCAGTGGCACCAGCAAAGCAGCGCTAGGTAAGCTAGGGACATGTCTGGCTCTTGCACCCTGTATGTAGTGATGACTCAGAATGAAGTTCCAAAGCAATGAGCACAAAACAGCGCTGACTGAGGTCTGATGTAGCCACGCAAATCTGGTTCTGTTAGGGAGATCTCTTGGTGCCACTGGTATTCGTGAAGGACCACGCGAGCTAAGCCAGAGCTGGGCAGGATGAATCAGTAATAAGGCGCAATAATAACAACACTTTTATTTTTATTGTGTCACCATATGTTTATATTTTGCATACAAAAAAAAAAGCAAACAGGGGACTATATGGAGAACACAAGCAGCTATATTTTACAGGTAATTTTAATGTAGAAGTAATAATATTTTAAACAAGACAATTTGGCCTCCAATCTTCCCCACAACATACTGTGAACACTGCTTGCACACACCCAGAAAGGCAGTCTGATCAGATCATATGGGAGAACCAATAGAAGAAACCCAAAAAGGAGAGATTGGAGACAAGAATCAGATTCGGAATATTTGGCAGGTGTGAGGGGTGAGGCAGGAGCTTTAATTAATGGACACACAAGGCAAAAAAAAAAAAAAAAACTTTAATTTACTTTTCACTTAATGTCTATGCCTGGGAGAGAGAGAGAGCAGCTGTTATTAACTACACCTACCATCACTACACAGAAAGTATAGTGGGAGTTGTAGTTTCACAGCAGCTGCCTGCTAGCAATTCCTGGCCATATTAGAATACACTTTAACTCGTCTCCTTTATGCATTTAATGCACCTGTTTCTATACATTGTGCAAGGCAGATGTCTACGCAAATATATTAGACATTTTATCAGTATATTTAGAATTTTTTTAGCCTTATCCCTTTGCCGGCAGCATGGTCTAGGAGTAAATTCTGCCTCTACATCTACAGGGGCATCAGTTGCGGGGGCCATGTTGCAGATGGCAGCCGAACTCCAGCAAATGTACAGATTTAAGGTTATAGCTGAACACTTTTTGCAATATAAAAGGTCAGCGTGTAAAAATCTACTTATACAGGGCCCGCTCGTAATAGACCTGGCAAATGGTTGGGGAAATCGAATAACTGATAACACATTCAGAAAGAGTCATTCCATTCATTGTGTGAAAATCTGCACAGACAGAGGCTACAAGCACCCCTCAAACTGACCAGGACCTGGAATTGGCTTCCCTTTAATCATAAAAACTACATGTAAATCATCCAGCCGTTTCAATAATTTAAACACAATGGAAACAAGAAAGAAGATGTTTGTTTTGTACAATGTGTCACAAAGAAAGAGAAATCTCCCCCACCCTTAACCACAAAACGCTGAGATTTTTAGTTATTTTTCCCAGTACTTTTAACCTGTAACTTGGTTTAAAAAAAAATAAAATAAAAATAGAAGGTGTGACTGATTTGGGCAGTTTAATACCAGCAGAGTTGCAAACACATTGTGCCAGGAGCTTTCTGGAGGACGCAGGCAATCTCCGACTCGGACAGGTTAAGTTGGGTTTTTAAAGAATAAATCCCGTTTTGTGTAGACTGTAGTGTAGAGCGGCTCGTCCTAACCCACGGAAGCCATGATGACGTCCACGGGAAGCTCGTCTTTGCTGCGTGCCGTCACCTGCATGGTGACTGTGTCTGTAAGGACCAGTTTGGAACGCACGAGAAGGTCATATCCTCCTCGAAACACACCTGATAAGGGAAAATCAACAAACTGTGATGTAACGGAAGCCAAATTATAAAGCACCCCCCCTCCCCAACACAACACATGATGCAGAATATAAAGCACCCCCCTCCCCCAACACAACACATGATGCAGAATATAAAGCACCCCCCTCCCCCAACACAACACATGATGCAGAATATAAAGCACCCCCCTCCCACAACACAACACGTGATGCAGAATATAAAGCACCCCCCTCCCACAACACAACACGTGATGCAGAATATAAATGAAGGTGGAGGTGCTAAATGATATCCGCGGCAGTCTTGTAAAATGGAAATTGAAAGAGAAAAATACAATTCTTACAAAATGCGCAGGAAGTCACCTGTGTATGACATCATCTTATGGCTGGATATGCAAATCAACTACTATCAATGGGAAACGTGTAATTTGAATATCAAATCAAGTTACGGGTGTTAAACACAAAGAAAGAAAACAAGTACATTTAATCAAACTCTCTATAACAGTAACATACCGGCCAGATACAGAGTGTGGGCATTCTTATTTTCTGGCACTTTATCCGACCGCTCGCAGGGCTGCATCCCGAGGAACTTTACTACATTACCCACCGCCTCTGTTTAGAAACAAGAGTAATATGTTATTAAACACAAGGTTCAAAGATCAGAACATGTTAAGCTTGGAAGAAAGAAGAGACATCTGATAGAGACAGTTATACACATAAAGGTAGAAAAACTACCACAACTAGAGGACATGGTCTGAAATTAGAGGGGCCACGATTTAATGTAATATCAGGAAGTATTACTTTACTGAGAGGGTAGTGGATGCATGGAATAGTCTTCCAGTAGACGTGGTAGAGGTTAATACAGTGAAGGAGTTTAAGCATGCGTGGGATAGGTATAAGGCTATCCTAGATATAAGATAAGGCCAGGGACTAATGAAAGGATTACATTACTGAGAGGGTAGTGGATGCATGGAATAGTCTTCCAGCAGAAGTGGTAGAGGTTAATACAGTGAAGGAGTTTAAGCATGCATGGGATAGGTATAAGGCTATCCTAGATATAAGATAAGGCCAGGGACTAATGAACGTATTACTTTACTGAGAGGGTAGTGGATGTATGGAATAGTCTTCCAGTAGAAGTGGTAGAGGTTAATACAGTGAAGGAGTTTAAGCATGCATGGGATAGGTATAAGGCTATCCTAGATATAAGATAAGGCCAGGGACTAATGAAAGTATTACATTACTGAGAGGGTAGTGGATGCATGGAATAGTCTTCCAGTAGAAGTGGTAGAGGTTAATACAGTGAAGGAGTTTAAGCATGCATGGGATAGGTATAAGGCTATCCTAGATATAAGATAAGGCCAGGGACTAATGAAAGTATTAATTTACTGAGAGGGTAGTGGATGTATGATATAGTCTTCCAGTAGAAGTGGTAGAGGTTAATACAGTGAAGGAGTTTAAGCATGCGTGGGATAGGTATAAGGCTATCCTAGATATAAGATAAGGCCAGGGACTAATGAAAGTATTAATTTACTGAGAGGGTAGTGGATGTATGATATAGTCTTCCAGTAGAAGTGGTAGAGGTTAATACAGTGAAGGAGTTTAAGCATGCATTCGATAGGTATAAGGCTATCCTAGATATAAGATAAGGTCAGGGACTAATGAAAGTATTACTTTACTGAGAGGGTAGTGGATGCATGGAATAGTCTTCCAGTAGAAGTGGTAGAGGTTAATACAGTGAAGGAGTTTAAGCATGCATGGGATAGGTATAAGGCTATCCTAGATATAAGATAAGGCCAGAGACTAATGAAAGTATTACTTTACTGAGAGGGTAGTGGATGTATGGAATAGTCTTCCAGTAGAAGTGCTAGAGGTTAATACAGTGAAGGAGTTTAAGCATGCGTGGGATAGGTATAAGGCTATCCTAGATATAAGATAAGGTCAGGGACTAATGAAAGTATTACTTTACTGAGAGGGTAGTGGATGCATGGAATAGTCTTCCAGTAGAAGTGGTAGAGGTTAATACAGTGAAGGAGTTTAAGCATGCATGGGATAGGTATAAGGCTATCCTAGATATAAGATAAGGCCAGGGACTAATGAGAGTATTACATTACTGAGAGGGTAGTGGATGCATGGAATAGTCTTCCAGTAGAAGTGGTAGAGGTTAATACTGTGAGGGAGTTTAAGCATGCATGGGATAGGTATAAGGCTATCCTAGATATAAGATAAGGCCAGGGACTAATGAAAGTATTACATTACTGAGAGGGTAGTGGATGTATGGAATAGCCTTCCAGTAGAAGTGGTAGAGGTTAATACAGTGAAGGAGTTTAAGCATGCATGGGATAGGTATAAGGCTATCCTAGATATAAGATAAGGTCAGGGACTAATGATAGTATTACTTTACTGAGAGGGTAGTGGATGTATGGAATAGTCTTCCAGTAGAAGTGGTAGAGGTTAATACAGTGAAGGAGCTTAAGCATACATGGGATAGGTATAAGGCTATCCTAGATATAAGATAAGGCCAAGGACTAATGAAAGTATTACTTTACTGAGAGGGTAGTGGATGTATGGAATAGTCTTCCAGTAGAAGTGGTAGAGGTTAATACAGTGAAGGAGTTTAAGCATGCATGGGATAGGTATAAGGCTATCCTAGATTTAAGATAAGGTCAGGGACTAATGAAAGTATTACATTACTGAGAGGGTAGTGGATGTATGGAATAGTCTTCCAGTAGAAGTGGTAGAGGTTATTACAGTGAAGGAGTTTAAGCATGCATGGGATAGGTATAAGGCTATCCTAGATATAAGATAAGGCCACGGACTAATAAAAGTATTACTTTACTGATAGGGTAGTGGATGCATGGAATAGTCTTACAGTAGAAGTGGTAGAGGTTAATACAGTGAAGGAGTTTAAGCATGCATGAGATAGGTATAAGGCTATCCTAGATATAAGATAAGGCCAGGGACTAATGAAAGTATTACTTTACAGAGAGGGTAGTGGATGCATGGAATAGTCTTCCAGTAGAAGTGGTAGAGGTTAATACAGTGAAGGAGTTTAAGCATGCATGGGATAGGTATAAGGCTCTCCTAGACATAAGATAAGGCAAGGGACTAATGAAAGTATTACTTTACTGAGAGGGTAGTGGATGTATGGAATAGTCTTCCAGTAGAAGTGGTAGAGGTTAATACAGTGAAGGAGTTTAAGCATGCATGGGATAGGTATAAGGCTATGCTAGATATAAGATAAGGCCAGGGACTAATGAGAGTATTACATTACTGAGAGGGTAGTGGATGCATGGAATAGTCTTCCAGTAGAAGTGGTAGAGGTTAATACTGTGAGGGAGTTTAAGCATGCATGGGATAGGTATAAGGCTATCCTAGATATAAGATAAGGCCAGGGACTAATGAAAGTATTACATTACTGAGAGGGTAGTGGATGTATGGAATAGCCTTCCAGTAGAAGTGGTAGAGGTTAATACAGTGAAGGAGTTTAAGCATGCATGGGATAGGTATAAGGCTATCCTAGATATAAGATAAGGTCAGGGACTAATGAAAGTATTACTTTACTGAGAGGGTAGTGGATGTATGGAATAGTCTTCCAGTAGAAGTGGTAGAGGGTAATACAGTGAAGGAGTTTAAGCATGCATGGGATAGGTATAAGGCTATCCTAGATATAAGATAAGGCCAGGGACTAATGAAAGGATTCAGAATTTGGTTTTAGGCAGAACTTACATGACATGTCAGTACATGTCAAGCTATAGATTCCCTTTACAAACACTCACCTTCTAATGTTTTGATGGTGGATAAATTGAAAGTTTCCTCTTTCTCGAAATCATCTCCCACCTCGTCCCAGGCAGCACCAAAGTTGGGTTTGAGGACTTTCTGTATGTGATCAGCTACAGTGACCTCGACATCTTCAAGCTAAGTGGAGAAATGGGGCAGAGAGGATCGCTGGATTACTAGGAAATGGTCACGGTTTGCACTGTCTATCAGTCTTCTGAACAAAGCGATAAACGAACACACAGGACAATTACCGACGCATGTCACAGGGGAGCAGAACCAGCTGAGTAAATTATTTGTTTTTAGTGTTAATACTTTGAGGGTAAGGGATGCACAGCGCTTTACAATCCAAGGATAGAATATAGAAGACACAAAAGAAAAAGAGAGATCTAAAAGGCGTTTACACAAACTGCAGTATATCCAGCCAGTGTGTCAGAATTCTGCTGGTCAGGAGAAAAAGTGAAGGGTTCGTACATAAATATACAGAGCAGGCAACAATGTCAATATAGAATAAAAAAAACAATAAAACAAAAAGGAAGCTCTGCTGAGACCCAGAGAAAGCACAGGGGGTGTAATGCCGCTTAATGACTTACCACATACTCGTCTTCATAGCCATCCTCGTCAGCCTCACCCGTGTTAGGGTCACAGTCCTTCACTGTGAACTTCATCATGCAGCTGAACGTACATGAAACTGCAAGAAAAATATATCACATTAACCCTTCAGCAGCCCCAGGTATGACACACAATGCTTTACAAATATACATGTATCCGATCACTGCTCCGTCATGCTTAATACTTATTCTTCCTATTACTTTACTTATAAAGCACGGTACAACGGGGCAATTAAAACCTACTAAGACATGAACAAAAGGTATAAAGGACAGAGGATGTGTCAGAATAGCAGCGATCATTCTGCAAACAGGGGCCTGGGCTTTATATTCAATGTATTGCTTATTCTGTGAATGTAGAGAATGAAAAATGATCTATACATTGTGTCAGCAGAATTGCATAAAATAATAGAAATATATGATTTGAATGTGTTTGTCTCCTGCTGATGACATCACCTGTGGCCTGATATGCAAATTAACCAATTTTCAATGTTAAACGTGTAATTTGCATATCAAGCCACAGGTGATGTCATCAGCAGGAGACTGCCACAGACACACTTAAAAACATATACTTCTCTTATTTTTCATGCATTTGCTGCAATTCTTCTAACACAATGTACAGATCATTTTTCATTCTCTATATTCACAGTGTAAGCAGTGTTTAGGCGACCGTTTCTTTTATACATTGCTCAAACCACACAATGGGGATACAATACAGGGAATTGTAAAAGTGATGCAATCGACAGGAACATTCCACTGGTTTCCACGGTGACTGCGGAACATTCCATTGGTTCCCATGGTGACTGCTCTACTTTTAGAACTTTGCTGAAGAATTGACATTTATACATAGGCTCTAATGAGTCCGGCTCCATCAGGAACCCTACTCTTTGAAGCAGAGTTGCCAGTTGACGAGAGAGACCAATAAAATGCACCGATCCATCCTCCCATCACCCAGCCATGCCCCTTTCTCCCATACAGGCGACTAAAGCGTGTTTAGTACATACATGCAGATGGATCCTCTCCGGGCACGGAGACCAGAGTGTAGCAGGTGCCAGGATGGTTATAAGATAGACTTTTGGCTGGGACGTAGCACAGGACTTCATATCCCTCTGTCGGCTCCATCTGCACAGTGACATTCTCCAGGATCTGGTCGTTCAGGGTGTTGGTACAATCGAACTGTGGAACAATAAACTGCAGTATTACAGCCGCGCTACCCAACTCCCTGACACAGCGTTACACACGCAGCGTTAGTTACACACACACACACACACACACAGCGTTAGTTACACACACACACACGCAGCGTTAGTTACACACACACACACGCAGCGTTAGTTACACACACACACACGCAGCGTTAGTTACACACACACACGCAGCGTTAGTTACACACACACACACACAGCGTTAGTTACACACACACACACACACACAGCGTTAGTTACACACACACACACGCAGCGTTAGTTACACACACACACACACAGCGTTAGTTACACACACACACACACAGCGTTAGTTACACACACACACACAGCGTTAGTTACACACACACACACACACAGCGTTAGTTACACACACACACACACACACAGCGTTAGTTACACACACACACACACACAGCGTTAGTTACACACACACACACACAGCGTTAGTTACACACACACACACAGCGTTACGCACACAGCGTTAGTTACACACGCACACAGCGTTACACACGCACACAGCGTTACACACGCACACAGCGTTACACACGCACACAGCGTTACACACGCACACAGCGTTACACACGCACACAGCGTTACACACAGCGTTACACACAGCGTTACACACGCACACAGCGTTACACACGCACACAGCGTTACACACGCACACAGCGTTACACACGCACACAGCGTTACACACGCACACAGCGTTACACACGCACACAGCGTTACACACGCACACAGCGTTACACACGCACACAGCGTTAGTTACACACGCACACAGCGTTAGTTACACACGCACACAGCGTTAGTTACACACGCACACAGCGTTACACACGCACACAGCGTTACACACGCACACAGCGTTACACACGCACACAGCGTTACACACGCACACAGCGTTACACACGCACACAGCGTTACACACGCACACAGCGTTACACACGCACACAGCGTTACACACGCACACAGCGTTACACACGCACACAGCGTTAGTTACACACGCACACAGCGTTAGTTACACACGCACACAGCGTTAGTTACACACAGCGTTACACACGCACACAGCGTTACACACGCACACAGCGTTAGTTACACACGCACACAGCGTTAGTTACACACGCACACAGCGTTAGTTACACACGCACACAGCGTTAGTTACACACGCACACAGCGTTAGTTACACACGCACACAGCGTTAGTTACACACGCACACAGCGTTAGTTACACACGCACACAGCGTTAGTTACACACGCACACAGCGTTAGTTACACACAGCCTTTACCTTACCTGGAACACCATGTGGTTAACAAACGTGTGCTTGGTACAACGGACCACGTATTCCGTCTCGGATTCGGTGAGAGCAACAGGTTCTGAAGAAGACTTGAACAAGGGGCCCAGTTCTTTAAACTCTGGAACAGCAGCAAGTTGCTCTACAGAAACAAGCAGGAAGCATAATGCAGTATTACTTTAAGGGAGACTCCAGGCAGCAAACTAACCCTGGTTCATCTATCAGTGTATAACATGTACTTTCCCATATACAGATGCATGGAGGCATTCCTTAGCACTTGCAAAGGTTCCTGCTGTAGCCCATCCTCTGATTTTGCTTATTTGCAAGAGAATCAGATTCACTAAGTTATCAGCTCATAAGCATGTCCAGTAACAAGTCAGTAACTGCATTGATTGGGAGGGGGAGAGACACTGTCACTGTACATGTGTATTGAGAATCCCTATAGGAGGCCACTGATTGGCCCCAGGAGATGCTCGGGATTCCCATTTTGTTGCTTGAGCTACTGAAGTCATCAAACCTCAGGGGAAAGCCAGCAAAGGGTTTGTTTTCACAGGTAAATGCTTTAATTTGCACTTACTTGCCCTTTGCATATTGAAAGCAAATAGAACCAATTCATCTTATAAACTGATAAACATTAACAATAACTTATGCTTCAAGTGTGAAGAAAATAGATATTTTTACAGCATTCACACATGTCTTCAACTTACCCTGGAATATGTCCTGTCTTGTGGATACAACTTTATCAGGCTGCCGGGTCGCAGTGATGGGCATGTTTTCTAATTAAAATAAACAATAAAAAAACAAACACACTTTATGCGATTGCCAGAGCTTATAAGCTGAAGTGACAAACATGCATCGGTATGAGAGGTCAGGTCTGCCTGTATAAAGGACCTATCCAGAGGCCTCTACAGTACAATTCCAGGCCTGCATTAAACTTAACTAAATAATGTAATAAAATCCTCAACTTATTTACATTTTCCCCACTCCACAATTCTGGCCTGATTTTTGTGACTAACCCCATGTGTTTCACGCCCTGCGTACCTATTCTCTGCTCGGTGACTGGGGCAGTTGCCAGCGGCACAGATTTTAGGTCAAATGGCTGTTCTGATGGCTCCAGGGTATATTGCTGTAAAGCTCTCTCCAGTCCGGGGATAGATACAGACAGTCCTGTGCAACAAACAAACAATACACATTTCAGATGGGAATCTGATTCTAACATGTCTGCTGAGTACAACAAAAAAATAAACAGATAAACCGTTCTAATACAGGGAATACACAGATTTACCATCATAATACTGGTATGTGGAATAGCCTTCCAGCAGAAGTGGTAGAGTGATCTTTAAGCATGCATGGGATAGGTATAAGGCTATCCTAGATATAAGATAAGGCCAGGGACTAATGAAAGTATTACTTTACTGAGAGGGTAGTGGATGTATGGAATAGTCTTCCAGTAGAAGTGGTAGAGGTTAATACAGTGAAGGAGTTTAAGCATGCATGGGATAGGTATAAGGCTATCCTAGATATAAGATAAGGCTAGGGACTAATGAAAGTATTACTTTACTGAGAGGGTAGTGGATGTATGGAATAGTCTTCCAGTAGAAGTGGTAGAGGTTAATACAGTGAAGGAGTTTAAGCATGCATGGGATAGGTATAAGGCTATCCTAGATATAAGATAAGGCCAGGGACTAATGAAAGTATTACATTACTGAGAGGGTAGTGGATACATGGAATAGTCTTCCAGTAGAAGTGGTAGAGGTTAATACAGTGAAGGAGTTTAAGCATGCGTGGGATAGGTATAAGGCTATCCTAGATATAATATTAGGCCAGGGACTAATGAGAGATTTTGGGGCAGACCATATGGGCCAAAAGTTTTTTTATCTGCTGGTGACAGTCTATGTTTCTATACACAGATATATACGTTTATAATATAGCAGTAGTTATTGCTGAACAGGAACGTACCATTAAGTATGTAGGTGGAGTTGAGAGCTTTCTGTCGGTGCTCCAGTATATTCAGATAGAATGTGGCGCGATCTCTCACCTCATTATCATCATCCATCACACACCTGTAACCAGGGCATGAAAAATAAATAATAAACAATACTAAAGGGAAAGAAAGAGAAATCCATTTTTTTCCTAGATTTGAGATGCGGAATGTTGTGTTTAATTGAAAGATTGCATCAAGTGTATTAAAAATAATAAAAGTACTTCATAGAGCCCGCTTTGCTCTCTCTCGGGGGCGGACACGTTTAGAATCTTGGGTCAGATGAAGGAATATCCGTCCCAACATGTCTGCCTCCTTATAGAGCTTTACAGAGCAGAGAGGGATCAATAAGGTGCTTTATTTGTATTTTTTAATTAAATCATTTCTATTTAAAAGGTCTACACTTGATGCCATCTTTCAATTAAACAGAACTTTTTGCAGACAGCTGTCCTTTAATAAAAGCATTACAACAATGTCCCCCGTCCTCCCCCATGTAGATTATTTAATGTTCTAATCTCTCACCTCCTCAATAGTACCAAGATACTGGGTAACATGTCTTCATTTTGTGCACCAAACTTGGCCAAAGCACTGACAGCACCTGCCAAGCAGCAGAGAGAGAGACAAAGTTACACAAACTGTGATCATTTTACTGGGCTTTCCAACACCACAAATATGAATAACATAACTATGAATAACTTTATACTTTGACCCACTTTGGAGAAGACACAAATTAAACATTTCAGAGAGTAGGTGAATCTATTGTGAATGTTACCCACCTGCTCGCACCTCCTCGTTCTCCAGTATGACCCGGTTGTAAATAAAGCGAATATACTTGGATGGGTTGTTGGTTCTGGGGCCTTCCTGTCCCAGGAGGTGTAAGATCCGAGTGGCCAGGACGGTGAACTCACAGTCCTCGATGAATTCGCACAGGTGGGACAGGCCGGTTTCTTTGCTTTCTGGGTTCTCTTCGATGATGCTGATGATGCAGTCGACAATGGCTCTCTTGTACTCAAACCCTCCCTAAGTAAAATAAAAAGAAACTCTCTGACTTAAGCCCTGGAGAACCGTATAACCAGGCTCAGCACACAGGCTGGTTACATGTAAAATAACACTGAATGCATCGTATCTGGCATCATACTCTACAAAACAGGATCAATAATACAATGTAACATCCCCTTGAATGGACTGTATATGATACATCACATGTAGCTTGATATGCAAATAAACCGTTTTTCGATTGCATATCAAGCCACCTGTGATGTCATAAGAAGGAGACACCGCGGTTAAACCATACTTTTTGCTTATTTTAGCCATTTGCGACAATCCTGCTAATACAATGTATTCTCTACGGTCACAGTATTAGCACCGTTGACAGAGTCCCTTTAAGTGCTGTGGGGACACAGGTTGTCCGCACAAGGAATAGATCTCTACCCACCTCTTCTCGCAGCATAGTGAACAGGAAATTCATCATGACGGCATGCTTGCGGGGGTACTTGTGACAGAGGGCACTGATGGCCTGAACAACGACCACCTGGGAAAAAAAAGCACAAAATCGATGCTGAGAGGAAGAAGACACAGAGGAGCAGGCGAGAGATCAGTGCATATTTATGGTGCCGCACAGTTACTGGTTAGCAGGAGCCCAGTGTTTCACACTAATTAAATAATACAGCTCTCTGGAGACCCCGCAGGATACTGCTCCAGATACACGGCCAAATTGCAATAGGGACAGGCAGAGTGCCCGTACACCAGAGTCCATGGCAAGGCATGTGATGGTCCATAGATCATCATTAAATTGTCCATCACAGACCCCAGTAAATTGTTCGCCATGAGCAATGCTCTAGGACCAGAAGGCTGAATAGTGTGGGCCCCACCTTGAACTCATCTGAAATCTCTGACATGAAGGAGGAGATCTGTTTCATGAGTCGGTCGATGCTGCTTTCGCTGCCGGTTTTTAGCAGA
The DNA here is from genome assembly GCA_036172795.1 of Pelodytes ibericus. NCBI lineage: Eukaryota > Metazoa > Chordata > Amphibia > Anura > Pelodytidae > Pelodytes > Pelodytes ibericus. The sequence continues at coordinate 80,694,807 of CM069865.1, read as the reverse complement.
GTGGTGATGGCCAGGGTGGCGATACTACGGTTGGAGTCCGTCACCAGGTTTTCCAAGTCCAAGTTGCAGGAAGTGACAGCGGAGGGGTGCTTCATAGCCACCTGCGGACCAAATAAAGAGGATTTATACACTTTAACCATCAACAAAAAAAACAAAACAACAGACACTGCGTCACGCCTCCCAGATATCATGAAATAATAGATTGGCACAGGTATGAAGGTTTTTAGGTGCAAGCAGCAAACGCTGAATGGTTTCTGGGGCAGTTTGCACAGTAATAAAGAGAGGCTGTTGTATGAATTGTGTAGATTTCCTTAGGACATTTACCTATGTGTTTTTTGTCCCTATGGACAGAAAGCACCAAAGAGGGATTTCATGTTCCTGATCACAGAGTGATTGGGAGCCAGGGACATAGAGGCACAGACCTGATCAAGGTGCCCCTGCCCAAACATCGCTAGACCTCATGACATCATAGAGGTGTGCCTGAACCTGGACAGCGCCATTTTGTTAAAGTAATCAGCGCTCAGTTTGAGCATCAGTTACATTTAGCCTGTTAGGCGGAGATCTGACACATGAGATCCTAGGATTCTCTATGATGGTCTTTTGGGTCACTCACTGAGTATGCAGTCACGAGGATGGTATAGGATAAATACCTTATTGAGGGTGCGCACGGCAGCGTATCGTAGGGCTGCTTTTGGAGAACTGCAGAACAGCTGTAACACTAGAAATAAAAAACGTGTTTATAAAGACTGTGTGCAGCATGAACAGACAATACAAGCAATGACTCGCGGTTAGGTATAGATTAAATGGGAAAATGATGACTGTGCATTTGCCATTTAACATCACTGTGTGGAACAATGGATAACAATCTGTACATTAATCCACAGGCTTAAAGGACAACTGTCAGTAAGAAATGATGTTCCATTTAATTGAAATATTTAGAAATACTTTAATGAAATATACAAATTAAGTACCTTATTGAGCCCTCTTTGCTCTGTATATTTCTATCAGGGGCAGACATGTTGTTTAGAATCTTTGCTCTGTATATTTCTATCAGGGGCAGACATGTTGTTTAGAATCTTTGCTCTGTATAGCTCTATCAGGGGGCGGACATGCTGTTTAGAATCTTTGCTCTGTATAGCTCTATCAGGGGCAGACATGTTGTTTAGAATCTTTGCTCTGTATAACTATCAGGGGGTGGACATGTTGGTTAGAATCTTTGCTCTGTATCGCTCTATCAGGGGGCAGACATGTTGTTTAGAATCTTTGCTCTGTATAGCTCTATCAGGGGGCGGACATGTTGTTTAGAATCTTTGCTCTGCATAGCTCTATCAGGGGGCGGACATGTTGTTTAGAATCTTTGCTTTGTATAGCTCTATCAGGGGGAAGGCATGTTGGTTAGAATCTTTGCTCTGTATAGCTCTATCAGGGGGCGGACATGTTTAGAATCTTTGCTCTGTATAGCTCTATCAGGGCTCTATATTAACTTTTGACAACAGTTGTTGCATTAATAGCCTTTACCCTTTGATCAGGGTTTAATGTATTGTACAAGCATCAATCTATTCCCTTAGGAGGTTAATCTGTGAAATGTACATTACGCTTTTCTGGGGAAGTAGAACTTACCGGCCACTGCAGGGGCAAGTTCTTTGGCAGTGCAAGAGGGCAGATTGACTATGGCAGAAGCAGCTTCGTATACCACCATCTCATGCTTGTTTCTCAGGCAGCTCTCAATGAAATCAAAAAGGGGGCTGTCCCGGCTGGAAAAACAAGAACAAGCATCTTAAGAGTCTAAAATCACAATAAATAAACCCGACAGGTTTAAAGGAAAATAAAACTATTTTTTTAACCTTTGCTTGTTTAAAGGAAGAAAGGGATAAACGGTTAGTTTTCCTAATCCTTAGTAAACCCGGCGAGTATCTGTACACATACACATGGCTTTATGCTGGTCTCTGCCTCAAAATTGAGGAAGAGCCAGTCGGAAGGCTGGGGAATGCTGACATGGTCAATAAGAGTGGAGGCTTGTTCCGCTTGTATTCATTAGCAGAGAGAAAACCAGACCCGATCAGACAGAGAAACTGGTTTATAAGGGTTCCCCTTTGAAAAAGGACATCTCTCGTTGCACTAGCAGAAAAAGCCAGTCGCCAACCAGACCAGGCTGCCTGCTTCCCAGGGAAACATGGCAGCTGCCGGTCACAGGATAGAAACATAGAAACATAGACTGTGTCGGCAGATAAAAACCATACGGTCCATCTAGTCTGCCCAATTTTTTTTTTTTTGAGTACTTTTATTAGTCCCCCGTTCCCGGTCTTATAGCTAGGATAGCCTTGTGTCTATCCCACGCATGCTTAAAATCCTTGACTGTGTTTACCTCTACCACTTCTGCTGGCAGGCTATTCCATACATCCACTACCCTCTCAGTAAAGTAATACTTCCTGATATTACTTTTAAATCGTTGCCCCTCTAATTTAAGTCCTCTAGTTGTGGTAGTTTTTCTTCTTTTAAATATACTCTCTTCCTTTACTGTGTTGATTCCCTTTATGTATTTAAATGTTTCTATCATATCCCCCCTGTTACGTCTTTCCTCCAAGCTATACATGTTAAGATGCTTTAACCTTTCCTGGTAAGTTTTATCCTTCAACCCATGAACCAGTTTAGTAGCCCTTCTCTGAACTCTCTCCAAAGGATCAATATCCTTCTGGAGATACGGTCTCCAGTACTGCGTACAATACTCCAAGTGAGGTCTCACCAGTGCTCTGTGTGAGATGCTTTAACCTTTCCTGGTAAGTTTTATCCTTCAACCCATGAACCAGTTTAGTAGCCCTTCTCTGAACTCTCTCCAAAGTATCAATATCCTTCTGGAGATACGGTCTCCAGTACTGCGTACAATACTCCAAGTGAGGTCTCACCAGTGCTCTGTACAATGGCATGAGCACTTCCCTCTTCCTACTGCTAATACCTCTCCCTATGCAACCAAGCATTCTGCTAGCATTTCCTGCTGCTCTATTGCATTGCCTACCTACCTTCAAGTCCTCTGAAATTATTACTCCTAAATCCCTTTCCTCAGATGTTGAGGTTAGGACTGTACCAAATAGTCTATATTCTGCTTTTGGGTTTTTACGCCCAAGGTGCATAATCTTGCACTTGTCCACATTAAATGTCAGTTGCCACTGCTCTGACCATTTTTCTAGTTTAGCTAAATCATTTGCCATTTGGCTTATCCCTCCATGAATATCAACCCTGCTGCAAATCTTTGTATCATACTTTGCCAACAAGACCTTCTGCAATATCGCTAATAAAAATATTAAAGAGAATGGGTCCAAGAACAGATCCCTGAGGTACCCCACTAGTAACAAGACCTTGCATTGAATATACCCCATTGACTACAACCCTCTGTTGCCTGTCACTCAGCCATTGTCTAATCCATTCAACAATATTGAAATCCAAACTCAAAGATTTCAGTTTATTGATAAGCCTTCTATGTGCGACAGTGTCAAAAGCCTTACTGAAATCTAGGTAAGCAATGTCTACTGCACCACCCTGATCTATTATTTTAGTTACCCAATCAAAAAAATCAATAAGATTAGTTTGGCATGATCTCCCTGAAGTAAACCAAGCTGTCTCTGATCTTGAAATCCAAGCGACTTTAGATGTTCAACAATCCTATTCTTTAACAAGGTTTCCATTATTTTCCCCACTACTGAAGTAAGACTTACTGGTCTATAGTTGCCCGCCTCCTCCCTACTACCTTTCTTGTGAATGGGCACAACATTAGCTAATTTCCAATCTTCTGGAACTACTCCCGTTAACAATGATTGGTTAAATAAATCTGTTAACGGTTTTGCTAGTACACCACTAAGTTCTTTTAATAACTTTGGATGTATCCCATCAGGTCCCATCGACTTATTTGTCTTTACTTTAGACAGCTGAAGTAAAACCTCTTCCTCTGTAAACTTACATGCATCAAAAGACTCATTAGTCTTTTTCCCTAAATGAGGTCCCTTACCCTACATAGAAACATAACCTATCGTGTACTATTAAAATCCACCAGTTCATTCTTGGAATAGGGGCACTTCATGTGGGAAAAAACAAAAGTTTAGTGTCCCTTTAAATACAGGAATCAGGCACCCCCAGGAAGACCATTTGGACAGCCTGGTGCAGTGATCACTGAAGAGTTAACGCAGCTCCCTTACTTTCCGTCTTCTTCCTCCAGCAGCTTGCTCGCCACGCGGATCATCATGCAATAGGCGAAAGGAGACTTCAAACCGTGGCGCATGAATTTGGATAACATCTTGTTGACGGACAGGCGGTCGTTTTTACGCACATGATACAACAGCCCCAGCGCGTGATACTGAAAGGGAAGATATTTAGACAGTCAGAAGAATAGGACTCTGTAAAAAGCCAGAAAGCAGTAAAAGGAAACATGGTGGGATCTCAATCCCCCCTATGATCCTACCGCCAGATAAAATCTCACCTGCACCATAATGTTATCACTGGAAGCGGCTTCCTGAGCTTCATTTACCCAGCGCTTAACTACATCAAAGCTGTTCTTCAGCAGGTGCTGCGGGGGAAGTGAGAGGAACAAGAATTAAAGGACTGTTGGCATTTTATTTTAAAAATGCTTCAATGAAAGAATACAAATAAAGTAGATTATCGAACCCTCTTTGTTCTGTATAGTTCTATCAGGGGGCGGACATGTTTAGAATGTTGGGTCATGTGAAGGAAGATCTGACCCAAGATTCTAAACAACATGTCCGCCCCCTGGAAGAGCTTTACAGAGCAAAGAATATACTTTATTTGCATTGTTTTATTTAATCATTTCAAATGCCTACACTTGACGCAATCTTTCGATGAATCACAACTCAATTTTGTGGCGACAATTGTCCTTCAAGTTTCAGGGGAAAAAAAGTAGTTTATGAACGTACCAGAGAGGATACCAGGGCAGAACTGGACACGCTAGGCACTTTGTCTACAATGGCCTGTTTCATGTAGCGCTCGATGGCTTGAAGCATAGTGCTCTAAAGAAAGAAATCAAAGCATGATCAGTTACAACACAGGCTTCATACAATCCCATTTATAAAACATGTTTCTTCCGTCATAAAACTGCCAAACCTTTCCTCATGTTTACTCTTATAATAACCGTGGATCGTTCTTGATTATATACTTTTTCATTCAGGGCCTGACAAATCCCGGGAGACAGAGAGCTATGACTCAAACTCCCTACTGCTGGTCCTTGATTGTTTTACACAACACTCCATGTAAGTACCACCTCTCTGGCTCCTAATTCAATTCCTTTGGAAGGCACAATATTTACATTATTCCAAATAGTGTTTTTCCTGCTATTGGTACAATAACAAAAACACATGAAACATCAGATTACAATAATGTCCGGTGAAAGAATGTTTATAGTAGAACTTATTCTGATTTGGGGACGATGAAAAACTATTTTAGTTAATCTGAATGTTTCAGTATTTTATAAAAGGCTAAGAAAGTGATGACTTTATTGGCATTGCAGATACAAAGGACAGTTACATTATCATGTATTAGTACAATGACAACAATTCACATAGTTGCAACTAAACCCCCCCCCACTTGTGCTTCAACTATAGAAGCGAAAGTGAAAAATGTACGGCCCCTCGTCTGAGGATAAACGGCTATGTACTTTGACCGGCAGATGCTATGGGAAGCAGGCCGCCCAGTTTGGTTGGTGACCATCTCTCTCTGCTAGTGCAGCGAGAGAACACCAAACCTGACAGACTTAACGTCTGAGCCCCCCAACGAGCTGACAGGCTGTGTGTGGAGCAGAGAGTAAACATGCGTGTATCTGTGAACCTTTAACGGGGGTTTCCAAACAGACCAATACAGTAGGTAGAGAGAGCATTGCCAGTAATCTTGTGACTTACATCAGTAATTTTACACAAGGCTCTCACAGCTGGACCCCTGTAACTGTCATCCTTCCCCGTCATATCTTTGGTTAAACTGTGAAAAGCAAGAGTAATAATATGATGCATTTAATGTGAATTACAAATGACTTTTACATTCCTACATAATAAATATATTTGGCAAGATAAAATAAAAATACAGTAAGCAGTGTGCCCCCTTCCTGGAGATCACAGAAAAGTCACATGGGAAAAAAAATAAATCAGTATATTGCCAAAATGTATTTATACAAACAAAATGCACAAAGTAAGGTTCTCTGGACTGGAAATGTAAATACTGTTTATACTGTACAGGCAGATGCAGAGACAAGGGGATAAAAGGGTTTTAAATCTGTCTGTGGTCTCCTTATTATGACATCACCTTGTAGTTGTATGGCATTTGCATAGAAAAGCACGTGATGTCATAAACAGGAGACACATTTCAGACAAGCTCTCTCTTAATGCATGCCTTTGGTTGCATACAACGTAGAGATCACAGTACAGTGTATAGGTGGGATATACAAGATCCTATCACTCACCTACTGGTGACAATGATCACATCTTCTGAAATGCTGGCCATCTCCTTTATTGTGAGGTAGCACATCCTGCGGAGGGTGGGCTACGGATAAAACATAATATTAACCATTCCATTGGTCCTCACGGTTACCCTTTAGCTCATGCAAGATCAAAACGGGTAATTAACCCTCTGTATGACTAGATCATGTGACGGCACTTACATCATTTGATTGAAACAGTTTGGTCATGGCAAAGAAAGCCTCTGTGGCCTCTGTGGCACCCATGTGCTCCCCCTAGTGTAAGGGAAAGAAAGTAGGGAACTATAAACAAAGTGTAACAATATTAACACAAGTAAGAGGGCGCCACCTTCAGGTGAACAGAACACATTGCAGTAGAATACACTGTACTGTACATCACTGTATGTACCTGGTTTATCAGGTACAAGACCTTGGTTAGGATATGAGCGCATTTTCGAGGGTTGATGGGGGTTTCGTTAAACAAACGAGCCTAAAATGGAAATAAGAAATAGCACATTTAGCAAAAATACTTCCTTGAGCTACCCGTTTTTACAGGTGGTGTATTAAATACCCTGACAGTACACATTAAAAATCTACACACAGTATACACTCTTCATAATGCAAAAAATAGCAGAATTTAATTTCAGTAAAATCAACACATATATTTTAGTTTTATCAGGACCATTTGGGTTTTATCAAAACATTAGTAATTCCATTTGAGTCATGCAGAAATCTCGGTATTTCTTAGTTTGAGGACAATAAGTGCCCGCAGTGTGTTACAAGCCATGTAAAAACTATTCTATAATGTGTGGGCAGCAGATGCTCACAACATGGACTTTGATATTAAAATATATTCTGGAAAGGAATAAAATTCAATTGCTAGCACATACAGACACACAATGAGGAAGCAATCACTGTATTTACACAGAAATGCTCCACCTACCATGGGAGACAAATCCCTGCACATCACTGGATCGCCCTTCCACCATGATGCACGGGGATATTGATATTTGTACTTTTTTTAATGTATCCCTTTAAGGTTATTTAAAGATAAAGTTGTATACATTTTTGGATTTTTACAGGCTATGAGGTAGCTCTCCAGCCACTGTTGAACTACAGCTTCCATGAGGTTTAGAGACAATATGCCCAGTTGGAGACCTACCAGCTGGCCATGCAGTCTTGCGTGAACAATTTAGTATGTCATGTTTACTAGGTGCTGACTACACTTCATCCCACGGCTCGTAAGACCACGGCTCACTAGTGGATCCGGTCACTGGCTCACCCACTGAAAGTGTCTGAGAGCTGCTCTGTATTATACTTTATTAGTATTCCCTCTGGCATTAAATGGACTCAAGCGACAAACTTACCTCCTGCAGAACAGCACTTTTTTCCAAGTGTTGGAATGGATTGGAGCCAGCCCCTGAAACAAATGAAATATCATGTTACAAATGGAAAACCACGTCGCAAAGTGAGTATTTTTTAAATCACGAACATTTAGCATTTTCCTTGTCTTTTAGGACAAGCACCAAATACATCATTAAGCAAGTTTTCTTACAGGGAGTGCAACTTAAAAACATTGTGTATACTGTGAATGTAAAAAAAATGATGTAAACATTATATATTTATTGTATTAGAAAAGTTGCAGTAAATGCATAAAAAAAGTGTTTAGAATGTGTCTGTAGGGTGTCCTGTTTATGACATCACTGTGACTTGATATACAAAATACACATTTTCCATTGAAGATTTGTTCATTTGCATATCAAGCCCTAGGTGATAAACAGTAGACACCACACATTTAAAACACACCTTATTTCATGTATTTGGTACAATTCCACTAACATAATGTATAGATAGATCACTTTCATCAATGGCTTGTACTGTAAATGGAGAGAATAAATAATGTTCCTGTTGACTGAATCCCTTTAAGATGTTAGTGGCACATTAGGTAAAGACCCTGTATCACAGTATTACATTACTGTAACATGTACTCTATAGAGCTAGGTATAGAGCATAGAGGGGGCGACATACTAAGTTAGAAAAAACAGAACAGACTGGTACATGAAGTAGAGAGCCGTGCTGACAGAGGGACAGACCCACTTAAATCATTGATGTTATTACATAACCTGTAGGGCACAAAATACCCCATGACCAACTCCATCCTCTCCACCACATCTGCCCCGTCTTGTGCACAGTCCATGCCGCCTTCTGCTCTAACACTAGAGTCCCAGCCTCCTCTACAGGCACATCACTTGCACGACACAGGCATGACCTAATGTTAAATCTCGCTCCTGGATGTAGATGGGAGATCACTTGATTCTTCATGCTACCTCTCCTTTCTACTATACAGATCCATTCACTGACCCAGACCAAGCCTGATATCAGACACCCCCAGTCACTGACCCAGACCAAGCCTGATATCAGACACCCCCCAGTCACTGACCCAGACCAAGCCTGATATCAGACACCCCCCAGTCACTGACCCAGACCAAGCCTGATATCAGACACCCCCAGTCACTGACCCAGACCAAGGCTGATATCAGACACCCCCAGTCACTGACCCAGACCAAGCCTGATATCAGACACCCCCAGTCACTGACCCAGACCAAGCCTGATATCAGACACCCCCAGTCACTGACCCAGACCAAGCCTGATATCAGACACCTCCAGTCACTGACCCAGACCAAGCCTGATATCAGACACCTCCAGTCACTGAACCCAGACCAAGCCTGATATCAGACACCCCCCAGTCACTGACCCAGACCAAGCCTGATATCAGACATCCCCAGACCAAGGCTGATATCAGACACCCCCAGTCACTGACCCAGACCAAGCCTGATATCAGACACCCCCAGTCACTGACCCAGACCAAGGCTGATATCAGACACCCCCAGTCACTGACCCAGACCAAGCCTGATATCAGACACCCCCAGTCACTGACCCAGACCAAGCCTGATATCAGACACCCCCAGTCACTGACCCAGACCAAGCCTGATATCAGACACCCCCAGTCACTGACCCAGACCAAGCCTGATATCAGACACCCCCAGTCACTGACCCAGACCAAGGCTGATATCAGACACCCCCAGTCACTGACCCAGACCAAGGCTGATATCAGACACCCCCAGTCACTGACCCAGACCAAGGCTGATATCAGACTCCCCCAGTCACTGACCCAGACCAAGGCTGATATCAGACACCCCCAGTCACTGACCCAGACCAAGGCTGATATCAGACACCCCCAGTCACTGACCCAGACCAAGCCTGATATCAGACACCCCCAGTCACTGACCCAGACCAAGCCTGATATCAGACACCCCCCAGTCACTGACCCAGACCAAGCCTGATATCAGACACCCCCAGTCACTGACCCAGACCAAGCCTGATATCAGACACCCCCAGTCCCTGACCCAGACCAAGCCTGATATCAGACACCCCCAGTCACTGACCCAGACCAAGCCTGATATCAGACACCCCCAGTCACTGACCCAGACCAAGCCTGATATCAGACACCCCCAGTCACTGACCCAGACCAAGCCTGATATCAGACACCCCCAGTCACTGACCCAGACCAAGCCTGATATCAGACACCCCCAGTCCCTGACCCAGACCAAGCCCCACATGCAGCAGTGCTGACTACTCTTTAGCTCTCCAGCAGCCTGGACTACATTCCCCATGATGCTCAGTCAATGCGGACACAGCATGTTGGCCAGGGTATTCCAGGGAGCTCAGCCAAGTCCAGGCCTCCGCTCCCGGATCTCCCTCACTGAACCCTCCAGCCGGGCGTGTGTCTCTCCCCACCTCCTGCCCTAACACATAACCCGCTGTGCCCCCGCCACTCACCGGACTCCTCGTCCTTCTTATCGAACTTCTTCAACATGTCTGTGCCCCGGACCGAGACCTTCCACTTCCTGCCAGCCTGTCACCGGGACACGTCACCCCTGACAACGCGGCCCGCGCATGCGCCAGGGAGAGGGGGCGGAGACTCCCCCGGAACCTGAGCGGCCACAAGGGGCGGAGACTGGGTCAGGTGCTCTGATTCGGAGCGCGAGCCAGGCACAAGGGCGGAGACCAGAGTGTGCCCTGTCAGCCCGGAAGTGCTCCTTGAAGCAGTATCCTGTGTGGGCAGAGGGGGCGCGCATGCGCAGTGTCTTATTAGTCTGGTGATGATATTCTATTGATTGGGTGATTAAATGTATCATTAAAACCTCTATAGCAAATATGGCTCCTCTATGTCAACTGGCAAACTAGCTGCTGTGCAATTCCAAAACAAAAGGCCTGGCAGAGCATCATGGGAAGTGTAGTTCACAGCATCTGGAGTGCCAGAGGTCAGCCAGCAATGCCCAGTTGGCTGTAAGATTAAAATAAAACTGGCACTGAAGCATCTCTCCCAACATTTCCCCACCGCAAGGCAAGCATTGATGTGACTGCGCTACTACGCCGGGGTCTGCTTGCTACGCAGGGGTCTGTGCTACAACGCCTGGGTCTGCGCTACAACACTGGGGTCTGTTTGCTACGCCGGGATCTGCGCTACTACGCCGGGGTCTGCGCTGCTACGCCGGGGTCTGTGCTACAACGCCTGGGTCTGCGCTACTACGCCGGGGTCTGCGCTGCTACGCCGGGGTCTGCGCTACAACGCCTGGGTCTGCTTGCTATGCCGGGGTCTGCGCTACTACGCGGGGGTCTGCGCTGCTCAGCCAGGGTCTGCGCTACAACGCCGGGGTCTGCGCTACAACGCCGGGGTCTGCGCTACAACGCCGGGGTCTGCGCTACAACGCCGGGGTCTGCGCTACAACGCCGGGGTCTGCGCATGCACAGTATTCATTCTCCAGTGCGCAATAGAAAATCAAGGCTGTCCCACTTAAAGCGGGATAGTTGGGGGTATGCATAGGAAAGTTTGATGTAGTTATGTATCTTTTAATGGTACCATCTTAATTTGGGGGTCCTAATTAATGCATTGCCCCTGCTAGGCTGGAACAGGGTGCCAATCACATAAACCATACACTGGGAGGCACAGTCCCTCTTTCCTGCACTGTTCTATCTATGTTTTAGGAGCTCAATTTATAACTGTGCTGCTCAGCTTCCTATAGAGTGCAAGCTCTGCTGTCTTAAATTAGAGGGGCAGAGGTTTAAATGTAATATCAGGAAGTGTCACTATACTGAGAGGGTAGTGGATGTATGGAATAGCCTTCCAGTAGAAGTGGTAGAGGTTAATACAGTGAAGGAGTTTAAGCATACATGGGATAGGTATAAGGCTATCCTAGATATAAGATAAGGCCAGGGACTAATGAAAGTATTACTTTACTGAGAGGGTAGTGGATATATGGAATAGTCTTCCAGTAGAAGTGGTAGAGGTTAATACAGTGAAGGAGTTTAAGCATGCATGGGATAGGTATAAGGCTATCCTAGATATAAGATAAGGCCAGGGACTAATGAAAGTATTACTGTACTGAGAGGGTAGTGGATGCATGGAATAGTCTCCAGTAGTAGTGGTAGAGGTTAATACAGTGAAGGAGTTTAAGCATGCGTGGGATAGGTATAAGGCTATCCTAGATATAAGGCCAGGGACTAATGAAAGTATTACGTTACTGAGAGGGTAGTGGATGTATGGAATAGTCTTCCAGTAGAAGTGGTAGAGGTTAATACAGTGAAGGAGTTTAAGCATGCATGGGATAGGTATAAGGCTATCCTAGATATAAGATAAGGCCAGGAACTAATGAAAGTATTACTTTACTGAGAGGGTAGTGGATGCATGGAATAGTCTTCCAGTAGAAGTGGTAGAGGTTAATACAGTGAAGGAGTTTAAGCATGCATGGGATAGCTATAAGGCTATCCTAGATATAAGATAAGGTCAGGGACTAATGAAAGTATTACATTACTGAGAGGGTAGTGGATGCATGGAATAGTCTTCCAGTAGAAGTGGTAGAGGTTAATACAGTGAAGGAGTTTAAGCATGCATGGGTTAGGCATTGGGCGGACTAGGTGGGCCAAATGGTGCATATCTGCCGACTCTTTCTATGTTTCTATCTATCCTTGTTGTATAGTGTTGCAAATCTGATTTGCATTTTAGAATAAATAATAGTAATATAATGAGAGACCGAGAGACAGAATGAAAGTCTACCTACTGTAGTGGTGATCATCCAGAAACATGTTTAAATCCACAGTTAAATCCCACTTTCTGAAGCCGGCTGCATACCCAGTGCTAGTCCTTGTGGCTTGATGTGCTCCCAGCGCCCTGTACTTTGAACAAAGCCTTACCAACACATCTGTTATCTCGGTGACTGACTCAAGATAATTTCTATAAAAGGACATATCACTTAACTCTTTGCAAACCCAAAACGGTGTGAAATTAGACCAGGATCGACAAAAAGGAGGCGATCGTTTTATCCTTTAGGGACTTAAATCTTGAGCACAAAAAAAAAAAAAATAAGCACCAAAGATTTTAAAACAAATGATCTTAAATGATAGCGCTCTGGGTTTTATTCAAGAAAGAGATAACTGCAGGGAATTGAGCTAATTTCAAACTTAAGTCCAGTAATGTTACTATAAGCATCAGTGCAGATTACAGAATAATTACGCAAAACAAATAACACCAGGCCTTGCATGTTAAATAAATGTCTTTTTATTTGTGAAAATAGTGGAGAGGACTGCAAATAACAACAACAAAAAAGTACCGAGTAGTATTACTTAGTATTCTTTGTTAGCTCAGTTTGGGAAGCAGGTTTCTCATGATACATAAAGGTCTAGGGAATTCCATACATTAAAACTGCAAAAATGAGATGACTTTTCACGTGCATTCGTTTAGATCAGGGGTCTCCAAACTACAGCCCGCCGGGCCACATCCGGCCCAGCACAAGATGTTATCTATAAATAAATGAATTATTTTCCTTTGTTGTTTCTTAATCATGCGGTACAGTTGACATGTCCAGTTCCTGTCTGTAGCGCTCAATTCGATATTACGCCAAGCTAGAGTGTTCTCGGCATGGCGACCCATATTATAAGTCACGTGCGCCATATGCTTTAAGACCCTCAATGCTACCCTCGCCCCCTTCCGTTCACTAGTGTAGATGTGACCCTCGTACTGAAAGGTTTGGAGACCCCTGGTTTAGTTCCATGTAGTAGAAGTTTACACAATATAGTTAATCCTGTTATAAAAAAAAATTCCTATCAAGATTTGAAACCAAGGTAATGATTTTGTCTTAACATAACTCCATCAAGAAATGTTCTTTTTTTTCATGTGAAAGTAGCGAATAAAAAATAACTTCAAACAAATATCTGAATTGAGACACAAATACAGTCGTTTTAAAACGTCTGTTTTGTCTCTTGCATATAACATTTGATTTGTACATTAAAGAGACTGTCTGGTGCCCAAAAATGCATCTTGCAAATGTTAATGGAAATTAAAGTACATTAAAAATACTTTACAATGCATGTTTTACATTTTGCATTTATGAAAAAAACAGGACTGCCCACACTAGCTGAGTAAAAGTCAAGTTTGCTTGTTTTTTTTGCTGCAGGAACCAATGAGAATACTTTCATTCAAATGAATGGAATTTCCTGTCTCTTTCGTGATGTCATCAGTCAATGTGTTGCACTGTTGAGAGATCCTATGTATACAAGAGCTAGGTTACTTAGGTTCCACACAATGCATTCTATTCCGCCAACAGATGAAGTAACTAAATGAAACAAATCTTATACATGCTCAGTGCCTACACACAAACAGTGCTGCAGTATTTGTTGGATAGGATGCAGGGGAAGGCTTGAGTAGAATATTAAAAATATAATTTATTCCGAATGGCTGCATCAAATCACACTGGGGGAAAAAAGCCTGTGCACTATACTAGCAGTAATCTTTATCTTGCATCAAATTGAGTTTGGGGACTTGACTGTCCCTTTAAAGCACAAGGTGATTTCATAAATATGAGACACCGTAGAAACATTTTAATACGCACCTTAATCTATGCATTCTATATGGATTATGTTTTGGGTTATTTTTTAATTTCTACATCCCCAGTATAAGCATTGTTCAGGCAAAGAAGATGTTTTATTGGATTTATAGTTACAGCTTCACTTAGACATCTTCCATTAGATACGAGTTGGCTGTGAACATTTAAAGTGCTGAAATATATAGAATTTTTTACAATGTAACAGCATTATGTATCTCAATGCATATATTCTATATCATATATAGGTTTGTTCTAATTACCCTGCAACAGAGCCTATGCTTCCTTTTTAACCTGGAAAAAGTGAAACTGATCATGATTTGCAATCGATTGTCTTCCTTTTTCGGCAGTCCAAAGGTTACAAGTGGCCTAACATTAGAAATCATAAGGGTTTTGTTACCAAAATGGCAAATAATATCAAAAGACAAGCTGGGAATGTATCTGAAACATTATTTCAAGCAATATGCTTGGCAGGAGTTACAGTAGCACCATAAGATAAGTCCCTGAATTTTTTTTAAGATTCTAGTTAAAGAATTATTTTTAATATAAAGCATTATAAAAGTATATACTGTATATTTACATTCAAACGTGTCCTCAGACATTGTAACAGCTCCTATCGCCAGACCGTAGCACCCTATTAAAGATGGCAAAGTGAAACTTTTGTCAAATGAGTAAAGATTTGTCCCATTGTCCGTAGTTCTAGAGCAGGTCATTCCAGATCACCTCACATAATCACTGGTGTACAGTCCACTAGTTTAATTTAAACATTGCTTATCCCGTGCATGCCAAGAATACCAAACAATGAAAATGTTTTACATGTGTCTGCGGAGTCGCCTGCTTATGACATCACCTTGAGGCCTGATATGCAAATTAAACATTTCCCATTGAAAATGAGTTCCTTTGCATATGAAACTGCAGGTGATGTCATAAGGAGGAGACCCACAGACAGATCTAAAACAAATATTTCTCAAATTTTATGCATTTATTGCAATTCTATTAACACAACTTATAGCCCATATTTAATATTTAAATCTTCACTCACAGCATAAGCAATCTATAAATGAAGATATCAGGAAGCAAACACTGACTAGTTATGGTTCGGATTTTGTATTTAGCCATCTGGAGACTTTGATTAGTTTGGTATTTGAAGAATCTTGTGGATCTTTAATATATTATTGTCATGTATGTCATTATTGTAAAATCCAGAAACACACTGAATCTTAAACAAATGCATGAGATGACTTCATTGTACCTTAAAGGGAATGCTAAGATGAAATAGTTTACTGATAATCCTATATTAAACAGAAGAACGTTCTAAAATACACACTTACAAAATTCACTTCTTCAAAAAAATTTGGATTTTTGTAATTTCACAGGAAATAGGGGAAGAAAAAACCATTGCACTCGCCACTTCCAGTTGTGTTTTGGAACAGTTTCATGGTCAGAAAGGGAAATTAGTGGCGGTGGGGGGCTGTAGGGGGCGGGGGGATGAATTGATATTCCACAGAGAACTATGTATCTGTCAAATATCAGAAAGGTGTAACATTTGCAAAGGCGAGGATAGAGGTAAATCCTTGCTGATGTGAAAGCACTCTGTTGGTCTGCCATTTTTTCATTGCCACTCTTATATAGATGGCCTGCCTGCTACTAAATAAATATCGGTTGGCTTAATAAATGCAGTAAAAGCTGGTAAGTTATTTTACAATCCATTTAGTCTGGAGTTTAGTTGAACCACTTTCACTTAATATGTGGGATAACCAGGTTACCCCTTCAAGAGGCGCAAGTAATATAAAATATAGACCCTCTCCAGGCTGCAGGGGAAATACATGTCAATGAGCATCCCACAAACCAAAGGGAACATCTAGTCACCCAAATGATAAGATGGACGAAAGCATCTGGCCGATTCCGAAACTATTGAAAATTTTGGACATTGAAAAATCGACTGGATCACTTGATAAAACTTTCACTTTAGATAGAAAAATAGTATAAACATAGCACCATTTCTCTAAAATGAACAACAAATAAAAAAAAAAAGACCTACGATACACCATGTAATGCAAGTTTTCGAACTACTGTAATTATATTAATATTAAAAAATAATACACAAATA
This sequence comes from Pelodytes ibericus, assembly GCA_036172795.1. Classification (NCBI taxonomy): domain Eukaryota; kingdom Metazoa; phylum Chordata; class Amphibia; order Anura; family Pelodytidae; genus Pelodytes; species Pelodytes ibericus. The sequence goes on along the minus strand of CM069865.1, from coordinate 80,678,312 downwards.
TTTCCCAGATTTGACAACACAGGAATTCAATTATTTTCTCTTTTTTTGGGGGGGGGGGAACCTAGCAGTGTACAGGACTTTTACAAAAACTTTACAATGTACATTGTCTTCTCCAGTTCGGCTGGATCTTAGCTTCCATCCTCTCGAGATGTATCTAAAATCAGATAAAGGAACATCTTTAGTGATCTGAGAGATACCCCTCCTATGGGTACATTTGTAAAGTACAGCATCATGTAGAGTAAAGATCTTATACTCAACACTTTGTAACACCCCCAAAACTGCAAATAAAGTCTAGATTTATTGCCATAGCTATAGCTTTGCCCATCTCCCCAAGTACCCCCCCCCCCCCCTTTATTGGATGTCTCTGAATGTACAGGTGAAATGTAAAAATACAGGAGAACTGGTAATAGTTAATAAAAATCAGTGTGTTTGACATATATACATAAGCTAGGCGGAAAAGGCTCTTTTTACTTTATTGTATTGGATGGAGAACATTTATTTAAGGATCTACAGATGTCCATCTCTGCATTATGGTATGTGCCAAGCAAACCAATAAAATATAAATTAGTTGAGGGAACTGGGGACTAATACAAGTATTCTGAAAATTGGGCAGACTAGATGGACCGAATGGTTCTTATCTGCCGACACAGTCTGTGTTTCTATATGAAATACATTTGATAGGACCGTGTTAAGTATCTGCTCATCTGATAACAGGGGATGGAGATGGAAAGCAAGGGGAGACCCTCAAAAATATATTCTCCATTCGATTGGAAGCCAGAGCAGAGAGTGAAGAAGAGGGGGTTTATATGACGTGAGGGAGGGGGGGATACATAAGGCTGGCCTTCAGACATTTGTGACAAACCTTTCCTGTGAACACACTGCAATTCACACAGCTCCTTCTCGTCAAACCGATTGAGGTTCCCACCACAGCCGCTGTAGACAAATGGGCGACACTCCCCCACCAAGGAATTGTAATACCATTTCAAGGTGTATCTGGTACAGTCTCCCTCGTGCATGGACAAGCTGCAGACCTCTGGAAAATGGGATAAAGTCTCAGAGCTGACATTGAATGGATCAATGTGAAACCACTAACCCGTTTGCCACCAGAGAAATGAGCCGTACTTTGCAATGGTTGAGTAGTGCTCTTGGGTAAGTACACAACGACCTAAAAACGAATCCTTCCTATCCTGTTTTACTCCTAAATGAAACTTTTAAGAGCATAGATCAAATTCTCAACATGCCAGGTTTGGATGACAGTCGTAACTAGAACCATTGGCAGATGTCTGGCCCAGAGATCGACCCCCTTTCACTTTTATGGCCATAAAAATGGTGCTGTGCATCCCAAAGCTTGTCAGGAAGTTGTAAAAGTAGATGAAGATGGACAGGAGAGTTGGTAGAAGAAAAAGCCACTAACCCTTGCCCAGAGAAAAGATTTCTAACATGGAGGCCATTCAACGAAACCCATAACCTCTTGATCAGACCTGGCAAGATGTCTTTGCAATGCTTAGGGGTGTCAGGTATAACTGATCACCTTATGCATTTCAAGCCTAGTCGATCTTAATTATAGACTCCTTGTATAGAGTGGTGGCTATATTGTAAGACTTTGTAACCATTGCATGCTCTGTAGAAGACAGTGATAGAGGAGAAGCATTAAATTATTACCTTGTTCAGATGTATCTCTCTTACTCCTTTGGTTTGCAACAGACGTTGTCGGTATCGTCATATCTGCAACAAGACACAAAGATGGGTTTATAATGGAGAGCAGATATATACAGCATATAGACCAGGGCTGGCCATCCTGTGCTTCTCCAGCTGTTGTAGGACTAAATCTCTGATAACGCTCTTTTAGCTAAAAGGCTGGCAGAGGAGTACGGGAGATGCAGTCTTGCAACAGCTGGAGGTCCACAGTTCGGCCACCTGATATATCCAGATAAGGATATAATGAGCTGATGTTTACACTGATCCACTTTATTTACCAAGTTACAATGCAAAGAGAAACTGCTCTAGAGGGGGGCAATTGCACTGGTGTCCACAGATGATCATATTGGATTTTAGGAAACATGAGGCATTTTATCTCCTCTGCTATAGGAGAGATTGGATGGTCACGTTAGTAGATAAGAAAGATAGAGAAAAACCGACCATCGGAGAGCAGAGTACTGTCTGTTCCGTCCTCTTCCATCCCATCCGCGTAATCTTCTACCGAGTATACGTGCTCGTAATCTGGGTCATTGGTGTTTACCACCACTCTCAGCTCTCTACCTATAGGAAAGAAATCACGTCCAACAGTAAGAAAAAACAGTCCTTAAATATAAGCATTAGGGAGAAGTAATCTTATAGGAAAGAGGGTGAAAATGATATGCTCACAGGCAGAACAGAATTAGAAGTGACAAAGAACATATAAAGATAAGACGCGAGAGACATATCATACCAGAAAAAGAACATTTGATTTCCTACAGAAGGAACAGGAACCAGAAGAGTAAACTGCATACAGATGGAGCAGAGAGAAGGGACCTCATACAGCTGGAGCAGAGAGAGGGGACCTCATACACCTCATACAGATGGAGCAGAGAGAGGGGACCTCATACAGATGGAGCACAGAGAGGGGACCTCATACAGATGGAGCACAGAGAGGGGACCTCATACAGATGGAGCACAGAGAGGGGACCTCATACAGATGGAGCAGAGAGAGGGGATCTCATACAGATGGAGCAGAGAGAGGGGATCTCATACAGATGGAGCAGAGAGAGGGGACCTCATACAGATGGAGCAGAGAGAGGGGATCTCATACAGATGGAGCAGAGAGAGGACCTCATACAGATGGAGCAGAGAGAGGGGACCTCATACAGATGGAGCAGAGAGAGGACCTCATACAGATGGAGCAGAGAGAGGGGACCTCATACAGATGGTGCAGAGAGAGGGGACCTCATACAGATGGAGCAGAGAGAGGGGACCTCATACAGATGGAGCAGAGAGAGGGGACCTCATACAGATGGTGCAGAGAGAGGGGACCTCATACAGATGGTGCAGAGAGAGGGGACCTCGTACAGATGGAGCAGAGAGAGGGGACCTCATACAGATGGAGCAGAGAGAGGGGACCTCATACAGATGGAGCAGAGAGAGGGGACCTCATACAGATGGAGCAGAGAGAGGGGACCTCATACAGATGGAGCAGAGAGAGGGGACCTCATACAGATGGAGCAGAGAGAGGGGACCTCATACAGATGGAGCACAGAGAGGACCTCATACAGATGGAGCAGAGAGAGGGGACCTCATACAGATGGAGCAGAGAGAGGGGACCTCATACAGATGGAGCACAGAGAGGAGACCTCATACAGATGGAGCAGAGAGAGGGGACCTCATACAGATGGAGCAGAGAGAGGGGACCTCATACAGATGGAGCACAGAGAGTGGACCTCATACAGATGGAGCAGAGAGAGTGGACCTCATACAGATGGAGCAGAAAGAGGGGACCTCATACAGATGGAGCACAGAGAGGAGACCTCATACAGATGGAGCAGAGAGAGGGGACCTCATACAGATGGAGCAGAGAGGGGACCTCATACAGATGGAGCAGAGAGAGTGGACCTCATACAGATGGAGCAGAGAGAGTGGACCTCATACAGATGGAGCAGAGAGAGGGGACCTCATACAGATGGAGCAGAGAGAGGGGACCTCATACAGATGGAGCACAGAGAGGACCTCATACAGATGGAGCAGACAGAGGGGACCTCATACAGATGGAGTAGAGAGAGGGGACCTCATACAGATGGAGCAGAGAGAGGGGACCTCATACAGATGGAGCAGAGAGAGGGGACCTCATACAGATGGAGCAGAGAGAGGGGACCTCATACAGATGGAGCAGAGAGAGGGGACCTCATACTGATGGAGCAGATAGAGGGGACCTCATACAGATGGAGCAGAGAGAGGGGACCTCATACAGATGGAGCAGAGAGAGGGGACCTCATACAGATGGAGCAGAGAGAGGGGACCTCATACAGATGGAGCACAGAGAGGACCTCATACAGATGGAGCAGACAGAGGTGACCTCATACAGATGGAGTAGAGAGAGGGGACCTCATACAAATGGAGCAGAGAGAGGGGACCTCATACAGATGGAGCAGAGAGAGGGGACCTCATACAGATGGAGCAGAGAGAGGGGACCTCATACAGATGGAGCAGAGAGAGGGGACCTCATACAGATGGAGCAGAGAGAGGGGACCTCATACAGATGGAGCACAGAGAGGACCTCATACAGATGGAGCAGAGAGAGGGGACCTCATACAGATGGAGCAGAGAGAGGGGACCTCATACAGATGGAGCACAGAGAGGAGACCTCATACAGATGGAGCAGAGAGAGGGGACCTCATACAGATGGAGCAGAGAGAGGGGACCTCATACAGATGGAGCACAGAGAGTGGACCTCATACAGATGGAGCAGAGAGAGTGGACCTCATACAGATGGAGCAGAAAGAGGGGACCTCATACAGATGGAGCACAGAGAGGAGACCTCATACAGATGGAGCAGAGAGAGGGGACCTCATACAGATGGAGCAGAGAGGGGACCTCATACAGATGGAGCAGAGAGAGTGGACCTCATACAGATGGAGCAGAGAGAGTGGACCTCATACAGATGGAGCAGAGAGAGGGGACCTCATACAGATGGAGCAGAGAGAGGGGACCTCATACAGATGGAGCAGAGAGAGGGGACCTCATACAGATGGAGCAGAGAGAGTGGACCTCATACAGATGGAGCAGAGAGAGGGGACCTCATACAGATGGAGCAGAGAGAGGGGACCTCATACAGATGGAGCAGAGAGAGGGGACCTCATACAGATGGAGCAGAGAGAGGGGACCTCATACAGATGGAGCAGAGAGAGGGGACCTCATACAGATGGAGCAGAGAGAAACAACTGGAAACTTAAAACCATGACAAAAACATTATTTTCTGATGCACAATTATGTATACTTTATAGCATTCAATGAAATTATACTAAAAGCCACCAGCTCTCAAAACTAGCCGACTGACACTAGATTTCACAGCTCAATATTAGCTTGACATGCAAAGCAAGGTGGCAGGGACAATAATACAGAGATCATAATTAAATGGAGAACAATTTAAAAAAATAAATAAAACATCTCTGCATGCAAGCAGCACCGAAACATGTACAAACAAAGCCTGTGTTAATGGTGAGTAGGGTTATACAACAAAATATACCAAATATTCTATTTTCTCTTTTAATAAAATCCAGCCAAGGGCTGAACTCTACAAGGTGAATATGTGTATTTATGTTTTAGTATATGTCGCAATGGTCATAAAAGCAGCTAACATTATTGGATGATTTTGAAACCAAGAGTAGAGGCTGATAAAGAGTGTAATAGTTTTTATATTTTGCCTGGCTCTCACAATCTAGCACCATGAAGGTGAATTTAAGAATGGTATATTGGACTTTATTCATTAAACTGAATTGGAGAATGTTTCCGACTCGGTAACTTTTGCCCTAAGTTTGAAATTCCCTTCTCAGTTTCCTGCAATGCTCTCTTTAGTAAAGCCCTGGGACTGCAATGCCATTTCTAAGTGAGTAAGGCTTTAATGTGTATTATCAAGTGTTGGAATTAAAGGTCAGCTACTCTAATAACTTAACTTCCGATTTATAGCTCCCCTAGCTGTCTCTACGATGCCCCGTTTAGACAGAACTGCTGATTTCTGATCTTTAACATATTCAAGTGTTTTTCCACCTACAGTTTCCCACAAGACCCCACAAGGGCATCTGGAACAGTGCTGGACATTACCTTCATTTGTACACCAGCATGGTATTTTTTGTTTTTGTTGTTGAAGATTTATGTATTTTGTTTTCAAATTTGCCCAATGGACGGAGCTTGGCCTCTGGGCTAAAAAGCTGCCAGCCAGTCATAGCTAGGGTTGCCACCTGGCCGGTATTTTACCGGCAGGCCGGTACAAAATTGGCACCAGGCCAATATACCAAGGCCGGTATTTTTTTGAAGAAAAGGTGGCAACCCTAGTCATAGCAAATTTGAAACTGATCAAGCATCATCAAAAATATATCTCCTATGTAATGCTGCCCACTATCAGATTCCGTGGTGGTTTATTGATGTTTTCAAGCAGAACCCCATCTGTGTATTTCCCTGCAAAGCCCAAAGCATGTCCCCATTTTGTAGAGCTGGCATACAGGGCACCTTTAAAGAAGTCAGTTGCTCCTACAATGCCCAACAATAATATGGTTAGATGAGCACTGCGTTATGTAAAGTTTGCTTGGTCTGATCAGCCTTTTCCCCCTCAACACTCCCTATCTCCTAAAAAGAGTCCTGGATCTACAGTCACCATCCTGGTATTACATCACTGCACACGGAGTTGGCTGAAACCACACCTCACTGCACTGTGTTTGAAACAGTTAAGTTCGACAGAGAGGCTGATTCCACAGTAATGGCTAAAGCCGTCATGGAATTTAGAGTCCCCAGTGAAATTATTTCACTTTCAAACATAAAATTTGATAGGTGGAACTGCCCTTCAAATCTCCCACCACATTTGGATCTTAGAGAGCAGAGTGATGGGAGTCCCACTGCTTCCTGATAAACACACAGTTTAAAACAGATTTAAAAACGACCTGAAAACAGCAGAAACCCAGCCGTCCCATAGTGGAGAAAACAAAAACAAATGCCAGAGCCCAGAAAAGAGTAAAGACTGCAGCACACAACCCAAAGCAGATAGCAGAGCGGCATGTGATAGGTGCATCATCTGAGTCTGATTCGTGAAGCATTTCTGTGATCAGAAGCTAAATCTAATCCACCTGGCAGCAGCAGAGGCCCGGAGGAAAAAACTCACCCTCGTCTTCATCAAACTGAGAGAGCTTTAGGGCTGGGACTGGGACAAAGCGTGGGTTAGATGGATACGATGGGGGAGATGGGTAGTTGGATAGGTAACCTAGGAGGGGTAAGGATATAACACAACATTTAGCCAGGGGGCTGGCACGTTAATATGGAGATGCATCAATGTATATTACATGTTATATATATATAGGGAGACAATCAATATCACGTATGTACCAAGCCCTGGATGACCAGAATATGACAAACCCACACCAGCAATGCATTATGGATGTCTGCGCAGTGTATCATTTAATGAAGAGAACCGAAAACCAAATCTAAGCATAGGGTTAGTGAGTGAACCCAGTGATGACCCCACTAAATTAATGATACTAGCAGGCTAGAGGACATATTACAACCCCATGTACCCTGCAAGGGACCTGCTGGACCCATGGGTGTAAATGGAGCTGATGGAATGTAATAATAATAAGAAATACCCTACAGAGTAGCGTTTATTTTAATGCAGTATGGATTTTCCATCCTCCTCTCCCCCTTTCCGGTGACTTTGTCTTAAATGGTAGACTGTAAGCTGTGCTGGCATATGTACACCTTGATAGAACCATTTAAATGTAAACTGGTACATTAATTGACTCTGTATGATGTCATCGATCAAACAGGCTACTCGCCCCACCATGCCCATCCTCAAACCACCATGCCCCACCTCAAACCACCAGGCCCCACCTCGAACCACTAGGCCCAACATCAAACCACCAGGCCCCACCTCAAACCACCACACCCCACATCAAACCACCACACCCACCTCAAACCACCAGGCCCCACCTCAAACCACCAGGCCCCACCTCAAACCACAACACCCACCTCAAACCACCACACCCCACCTCAAACCACCAGGCCCCACATCAAACCACCAGGTCCCACCTCAAACCACCACACCACACATCAAACCACCACACCACACATCAAACCACCACACCCCACCTCACACCACCACACCCCACCTCAAACCACCACACCCCACATCAAACCACCACACCCCACATCAAACCACCACATCCCACCTCAAACCACCAGGCCCCACCTAAACCACCACACCACACATCAAACAACCACACCCCACCTCAAACCACCTCAAACCACCACATCCCACATCAAACCATCATGCCTCACCTCCGCAAAAACACAGATCATCTCAACAAAGATTCAACAGCTCTCAGACTAGTCTCCAATGACAAAAATAATAATAATTGAAATAAATATTTTAAAAAATATATATAACTGAAAAAAAAATACCACTGTTTTTTTTTTTTATCCCAAGACCTAACCCAAATCCTGGGAGCTGGCAATAATAAAACACTGCTCAAATAAATAAATGTGTGTATTTTGAAGTTATACAACCATTCTTGTTGATCCAAGACTTAACTTCCAGCCATGAATTTGGTGACTTGGTTAAAGGAATGAACTTTAGAGAAAAACATTCTACTTCAAATTGTTTGGCATCTACAGCAACTTTGTCAGACAGAAGATCCAGCGATAAATCAAGAGATCAGGTCCAAAACAGTTAAATCCACCACAATTGTTCATTAGCACTGTCACTTAGCACGTCAACTCGTCAAGCAAAACCAACGCAGAGCACAAAGACAGAGACATTGACTATTTAAATTGAAAGCTTGTAGATTGCTAAAAAATGGATAACCAAAAATTGAACAAAATTGGCCTCTTTTCCAACAATCAAGGATTTTCTTCAAGAATCAGAGCTTGAACTTGATGAAGAAATTCTCTCAATATTGCAGATCATCTTCCCAATTTACAAACGCCTATTAACCAATATTTTGGATTAGTGACGGGGGTTCAAAACCCATTGATACAAGACAAACCTGGCAGGTTTTCTGGAATCAATTTTTAAAGTGTGATTGATATTCATTCTGACAGTCAACTCACGCAAACATTTAAAGACATTTCTCGGAATCGTTTTTTTTTTGGTGTTGTCGCAACGGTCAGTCAAACTGAGACTGCCATTCGCCAGCACGTACTTGTGCGAAACTGGATACTCACTATAGGCTGCAACCAAGACAACGGATCAAAACAGACTTGATGCAGCTGGAGAGACGCGAATACAATTGTTCAACTATTAAACCACCTTATTAAAGGTTTTTTTCTACCACTATAAAAAAATTCAAAAGGTTCCAAAGTTTGCTACACAAGTATAAAAGGGATCCCTGGCAAAATGTAATTGGGAAACACTGACATGTTGATTTTGACAGAGATTTGAGATTACACAGGTGAAACACATTAAAAAGAAGCTGGGCTCCAATCCATGATTAGATTTTCAAAGCTATTTTAGTAGATCTAACTATTATCAAGCAAACATTCTTTTTCAATATAGATAACCCTCCCACGCGTTTCGCATTGAAGGATTGCTTTACAATCTATGAAAAGTGTTAAATAATGGTCTCTGTTTTTATTTACTTAGCGAATATTATCTGAGCACCAAGGTTTCTAATATAAAATGTGGCATGAGAGCTTATATGATAGTGCTGGGCTGTATGTATTATATCATAACTCTCTCTTTATCTAAATGGTGTGCAGATACTATTTCTCTGTAATTTATTATAATAATATTATGCCACTGATAGAAGGTGTGCCAGATCTGATACAGTGGCATTTCTTGTTCTGAGTTATGTATATCTTTTGAGTTTTCCCTTTTTACCTGATGTGTCGTCTGTCCCCTACTACCTCCATATTGTAAGCTCTGCGAACAGGGCTGTCTAACTCATGTCTCTGTTTGTCTTACATAGTATGTAGTTCCCTTGTATGGTCTGTACCAAGCACTGCATGAATTGTTGGCGCTATATATATCAATGTTAATGTGAATTACGGAGTTTAAAGGTGGTGACATCATTATTGGTATGGATTGTATAGGGGATACAGTATGGATGTCAGTACTATGATGCGATAGATTGGAAGCCAGAATCGATTAGGACAGAGTTAAGGAGGAGGGATTGTATGAAGAGGACAAGGTTATAGTAAGGGACACGGATGGCTGAGTGTATGATGTGTTTAAGAAAACATTTTTATGAAGTTACTTAGGAGATCAGGTCTCTGCATTGAGGGGATCGTGTGATAGTCCCCAAGCAGAATTAGGGTCTCTGGCCTGGAGCCAGCACTCAGTGTATCTTGTATGATGTGTAAATATATTTACTTTCATCTCTTTGCAGTTTAACGTGCTGGGGGAGCATTCACTGGGGGCATTAGTAGGGGATTGACGGTAAACACACTCTGTATTACGTAGAACAGTCCATGCACGAGGAAGGAGCAGGCAAAAAAAATACATTCAAATAATGACCTCATTTAGAGGTTGGTTGTATTCAGGAAAAATAGTTGAGCTGTGACTTTAAATTAACCCTTCAGTGTCACAGATCCTCACTATGGCTCTCTAGTCGCAATTGTCAAAAACAAGGGAAAGTGCATTACTGAAATCGGCATTATATCCGTTGTAGAATAATGAGAACCTCTAGCGCATAATATTGCAATAAAAAAGCAAACAGCACTGGAGTCAAACTCGGAAAGCTATATACATTTTGATTTTATAGAAGGGGTAGGTCAATAATGGGCTTCCATTTATTAAACTCAATTCCGGGGCAGCAGGAATATTTAATGACTAGACAACTTTTTCGAATGTTGCCCCAGAAATGGGTTTTATGAATAACTGCCCAACCCAGAAACTCCGAAAATATACTTACTTACAACAGGGACAGAACTCTGCAGATGAACCAAGCAATAGTTCAATAGAGCAAACATGCTGCTGAGTCCCCTATAGACACAGCAGCTAATATAATAGTAAATATTCAATTCTGAAGAGATCTATATATAAAAATGAGTCAATAACAGAACTGACCCCAAATTCTCACACCCTCTTAGTAAAGTAATACTTTCTGATATTACTTACTTTTAAACATTTTCCCCTCTAGTCTTAAAATCAGAGGGGGAAAGGTTTAAAAGTAATATCAGGAAGAATTACATTACTGAGAGGGTAGTGGATGCATGGAATAGTCTTTCAGTAGAAGTGGTAGAGGTTAATACAGTGAAGGAGTTTAAGCATGCATGGGATAGGTATAAGGCTATCCTAGATATAAGATAAGGCCAGGAACTAATGAAAGTATTACTTTACTGAGAGGGTAGTGGATGTATGGAATAGCCTTCCAGTAGAAGTGGTAGAGAGTAATACAGTGAAGGAGTTTAAGCATGCATGGGATAGGTATAAGGCTATCCTAGATATAAGATAAGGCCAGGGACTAATGAAAGTATTACTTTACTAGAGGGTGGTGGATGTATGGAATATTCTTCCAGTAGAAGTGGTAGAGGTTAATACAGTGAAGGAGTTTTAGCATGCCTGGGATAGGTATAAGGCTATCCTAGATATAAGATAAGGCCAGGGACTAATGAAAGTATTACTTTACTGAGAGGGTAGTGGATGTATGGAATAGTCTTCCAGTAGAAGTGGCAGAGGTTAATACAGTGAAGGAGTTTAAGCATGCATGGGATAGGGATAAGGCTATCCTAGATATAAGATAAGGCCAGGGACTAATGAAAGTATTACTTTACTGAGAGGGTAGTGGATGTATGGAATAGTCTTCCAGTAGAAGTGGTAGAGGGTAATACAGTGAAGGAGTTTAAGCATTTATGGGATAGGTATAAGGCTATCCTAGATACAAGATAAGGCCAGGGACTAATGAAAGTATTACATTACTGAGAGGGTAGTGGATGTATGGAATAGTCTTCCAGTAGAAGTGGTAGCGGTTAATACAGTGAAGGAGTTTAAGCATGCGTGGGATAGGTATAAGGATATCCTAGATATAAGATAAGGCCAGGGACTAATGAAAGTATTACTTTACTGAGAGGGTAGTGGATGCATGGAATAGTCTTCCAGTAGAAGTGGTAGTGGTTAATACAGTGAAGGAGTTTAAGCATGCATGGGATAGGTATAAGGCTATCCTAGATATAAGATAGGGCCAGGGACTAATGAAAGTATTACTTTACTGAGAGGGTAGTGGATGCATGGAATAGTCTTCCAGTAGAAGTGGTAGAGGTTAATACAGTGAAGGAGTTTAAGCATGCATGGGATGGGTATAAGGCTATCCTAGATATAAGATAAAGTCAGGGACTAATGACAGTATTCAGATAATTGGGCAGACTAGAGGGGCTGGATGGTTCTGATCTGCCAGTGACACATTCTATGTTTCTGTTCCTATTACCCACAGGATACAGATGATATTTCAACTGACCTCCACAGGCTGAAATAAAAACAGAAATGACAACATTAGTTATTATGATTTATATATTTGATAAAAGTTAAATATAAAGACTATCACATGGATACTTTACAGTTTGCACATTTTATTTCATAATAAGACTATTTTCATGAAAGAGGGAATTGACCAGGTCATCTCTAGTTTAAGGCCAAAGTAGTCGAGTTGGAAGAATTTCCAATTCAGAAAACAAGTAGCAGATAATTTTTCCAACTCCCTTCTTTCCCCTCTTTCATTAATAAAGCCCTGTATAACTCTCCTGCTGATGACATCACCTGGGGCTTGATATGCAAATTACACATTGTCCACTGAAACTTAGTTAATTTGCATATCAAGCCACAGGTGATGTCATCAGCAGGAGACTGCCACAGACACAGATATAATAAATCTCAAATATAATTGTCTCTCGTTTTTCTTTTTTTTAACATTTGCATTTCTTTATTTAGATATAGTCATAAATACAGAATAGAAAAGATAACATATAGACATATACCGTAGATCACTTAATTGCAATACATATAAAAACGAAAAATCAGTCTATTTAAGAAAGAGAGAAAAAGGATCAAACAAACCATATGTGATCTGAGCGATCCCATATGGGAGACTCCCCGAAGATAAAACATATATTTCTCTTCATTCTTGCCAACTCAATGGATGGATAATTTGTAATGACTTTTTTTTGTCAATCTCTCCAGTCACAATATAAACAGTGTTTATTTGATTGAGATCCTTTAATTCCTCACTGGTGTGAATGCAATATATTAATATCCGCTCAGTGCATTTTATCATTATTATTATCATTATTATTATTATTTATTCCGTTCATCATTATGGTAAATGAACTCACCGCAGTGTTGACTCATTTCTTGTCGTACAAATCCTCGGATTTCCTCTTCCTGTAGAAAGTAAAGCGGAATAGCAATTATTTTGCTTTTAATTCAATGCTATCAGGTAACACTATAGAAACATTATTTGTTATAACGTAAAACATGAGATGAAATGCTCTCTCTCTGAATTTAAGCCTAAACAAGTGACGTTGTAGACGGTTGTATAACAAAACTTGGACTGGATAAACCCTGCAGACATCTTGGAGCGGGCATGGATAATAATTCGACAGGAAAGCAGGATGCTGCAGGCAAGGGCAGAACAAACTAAGAGACAGACCAAGCAGAGCAAAAGCAGGAAAGCCAATAAGGCAGACAGAGTACAGGGCTGAAGACAGAGTAGAGCAGGACAGAGGAGAAACCTAGCTAAGGATAAACAATACAAGGCAAAGATTTACAGATAATAGCATAGATAGCAGGGCAAAGACACAGGGCAATGATACAGAAATTAAAGGGACAGGTACAGGTATAACTAAGACTATATACAGAGGACAGAGCTAAGGAACACAAAAGAACATTACATGGGAACAAACAAATACAGAAACTAGCCTAACACTAAAGATGGAAAAATGGTGGGGGTTTAGTTCACCAAATGGCCAATTATAGTTAGCTTGCCAACCACATGAAGGTACCCCATGAGCCCCTAACTAATATTAGCAAATGAATAACATAAGATTAATGATTTACATTGCATGCACATACAAACAGGGAATACCTGTAGATAGCTGTACAGGACTGATCAGAAACGGGGGTGGATTATATATAGAAGTAAACTAACAAGGTAGAGGGAAGCCGAGAAAACCTGGAATGGAACATAAGGCAAAACAGAAAACCAGACATGGATCAGAAAAGAGAACAAGAGAAACATGGAAACAAGGCAGGAATGAGCACAAATAATATACAAAAATCAAAGCAAGAAAGATACTGAAATGCCTGGATACAGCCTGGATGAGAGTGCACATGGGGGAATGGTCACACAATCACTGAAAAAACGGAATAACAGCTATTTAATTAAGTGATAATCCGAAGCAGGTTCAACTCACCGTCATACCTGGAGAGCCCTTGTCTCCTTTGTTACCATCAAGTCCAATGTGGCCCTAAAAAATGCATGGTTAAAAGAATATCAATGATACAAGCTGCCAAGGAGACAGCCTTATCTTGCTCTGGGAGCTCCTCATTATCAGCAGTGGTGGTTTTACAGTAATTCAAATGCACGTGTTCAATTTCTGCACTGTTTATGACATGACCTAACGGCCCGATATGCAAATCACAAATTTCCCATTAAAAGTGGTTCATTTGCATATCGGGCCACAGGGGATGTCACAAACAGGAGTCTCCGCAGACACTAAGCAATGCTGCAAACACAAGGCACAGATTCCTTTCTCTACATGGAGCTTGAGTTTGGTGTCTAACGGAGGGTGTGCAATGTATTCTCACCTGGTCTCCTCGCTCTCCCGGAATGCCAGGAACACCACGTGGTCCTAAAACTGACTCCCCGGGCGGACCCCTTTCTCCCTGGAAGTAGTACAATACAAGAGTAGTGAAGCCCTGCTTTCAAACTGGCCACTGGTTTGCAGTGGCAACAGCCCTGCTTATTCTTGGTTACAGATATATCTAACTAAAAAAGCAACGCGTAGCCAGTGGTATTATAGATTACATGGTTACATTTCAGGTTTGTTGTACAGATGCCACCTACCTTCTGCCCCTGGAGGCCTTCAGGACCTTTTGAGCCTACTAGACCAGGGAGCCCAGGTGGTCCTGGGGATCCATCAAGTCCTCTAGGTCCCGCAGGTCCAACAGAACCAACAGCCCCCTGAAAAACAGGTTATTAGTGTGATTTCTATCAAGTTCACGAGAAGCTATTGTTATACATGTAGGAGAAGCAGAGTAAGAGAAACCACTGTAGAAACATAAGCAATCGAGCTACAGGTTCCCTGGTCTTCATTCATCCAGAGTCAGAAGGTGCATTCTACAAAAGGTGCAATAATACTAATAATATCTGTGGAAATACTCACCCTGTCTCCTTTTTCACCCTGGTCACCTTTATGTCCTTGTGAGCCTTCCATACCTCTGTCACCCTATGTGGGACAACAGAATCGAAGATGATAGATGTGTAGGGGGGTAGGGGATATATTTCAATTCTAAGGCATCTCCATTTCAAAAATAGAACCCTGCAAGCAGCCAATCAGAGGGAAGCAGGGGAGAGATTCTCTCTCTCATTGGCTGTTGTCCATAATAACCGCTGTATATAATCTAGTAGGCACGTCTTCTGTGTAATGTTACTTCACTTACACCCTCTGAGAAATCTATACACAGGAAGTGGGAGGTTAGTGCTACATCTCAGGGTACCCTAGATTATAAAGACTATAGGTTTCCCATACCTCCTTGGAAAATAGTGGGTGGCAAAATAACCAAGGCGGGATCATCTCATTACCTTGACGCCAACAAGCCCCTCTTTTCCAGGTATTCCAGACAGTCCTGGGATTCCGGGTTCACCCTAGAGAGATATTAAGCAGGAATAAGTCAGCAATGCAGCGAGCAATGTCACGGCAGCGGTATACATGTTTTTTTTGTTCTTAGTGTAGCCTTATAATAAGTCCACAGTGGTGAACCTCATTAGCACAAGTGGATCCGTCAGACTGAGAAACAGATTAAATCATGACGTTACTCACGGTATCTCCCTTCCTTCCTGGGATCCCATGACGGCCAGGCATGCCCACATCACCCTGAAACCAGATGACATCACTTTTAAGCGACAATACCTGCTTTACATTCAGCCAATGAGGGCGCAAGACAGAGCGTCCAACTCACAGGGGCCATTTGTGCATCCATGATGACATCACACCTCGGAAGGATGAAGGGCGGAGTTAACCCTGCAGGGAATTGAACCTGCAGTCCTGAGAGTTGGTGCCTAAGCCCACCTCACTGGCTATACCCAGTCAATGGCTGGTTATTTATTATTCGCTATGCAATTTTTAGGGACACTGTACCTTGTCTCCTTTCTCTCCATCCTGTCCACAAAGTCCTTTCATACCTCGCTCACCCTGCAACACACATTAGAGGTTACAGAGTATTACATGTGGCTGCTGTGAGAGAGTATCCGAAATTAACTTCTAATCGGTAAACGATTTGCCTGCCGTCGAGAGCGCCAACCACTTGGATGAGGCCCGAGTCTCACCTTTGGTCCCTTCATTCCGTGAAAGCCCGGGTCGCCCTTCTCTCCTCGTGAACCAGGAAGCGCGTCCTTTCCCGGTATTCCCTGAGAATGGAAGAAGAGAGGAAGAGTCACACATAGTGCTCTCTAACCCCATACTACACGTCGTGATGTTTTCATGGATCCACTTACGGCCTCCCCAGGTTCTCCAGATGCTCCAGTTTCTCCCTAAAACACAGATGGAAATTGGCTACTTTAAATCACTGCGTCTACTGGTCAAAAAAAAAATGCTCCTCAATTAACAACTATAAATACTGTAAGTCCCACATAACATCACATGTTGGATTTTTGTAGGTATTTTTTGGGACCTTTGTCATAACCTTTGGTCCCATCATCTTTCAAGCTTTGTGGACCTCTATCCCGACAATCCTATCCCTAGACCTCTCTTGACTCATCCTTCCTCAGGCCTCATCTTCTAGGCATAGAGGAGATGTCGGCTACTTGGCCAACTTACATATACTGTATTTCATCTTTCACAGGGATTACCTTTTGCCCACCTGGGCCTCGTGGTCCAACAAAACCAGTGGCGCCTTTATCTCCTGGATCTCCTTTGACTCCCTGTGAAGGTAAAGAAGACACATATTAGGAAAATAATTGTCTAAGGTCTGGACATGCCCATTCCAAAGGAATGGATACTAAACCATTAAACGATTGGACTGTGAGCTACAGACTCATTACCCAGCATGGACATCACATATGTAGTAGAGGAATGGCCTTGAGTTTCTCAAAGCGTACAGACAGGTGTAGGGGCCACTTAAGAAGGTTTCAATGCTCCACTTAATATGATACACCTGATGGTTTGCAAATAAAGGGCAATGAACTACAACTACCACAATCCTAAGCCTATCAGTAACTGGCGATGTAGATTAAGACCAGATGGAGTGTTTCAAGTTGGCATTGCTGGGTGTCTAAGTGTCTGTTATGGTCTAGAGGAGCAGTGGGTATTGGATTCCTAGGGGCTTATAGCAGTTTTATGATTGATAATGAATGGTTGTCATGATTTTGGGAAAGTCCATAATATAGTTACCTTTTCCCCACTGATACCTTGGTCACCTTTATCCCCCTTTTCTCCTTCAGAACCTTTGACCCCTCTGTCTCCCTGAAAGAGAAAACGGTGAGTTGTATTCACAGAGAACATGGGGTAATGTCTGAAAAATCGCCACACATTACTTTTTCGGACGCCATATTTATGATTGGGATGGGCCAGCGCTCAGCTGGGGGGGGGGGATTGCGGTACTAGCAGAGAATCAATGTGCAAGTAATTTACAAACCACATGCGCTTCGTATTTGACGTACCAGCTCTCCCTTGTTTCCTTTTGGACCAGGAGGTCCCTCAACAGTGAGCGTGTCCCCCTGTGCGGAATAGCAGACACATTAGAGATGGCGGTGTACAAACAGGTAACCAGTTTTAAGTCAAGTACTAAAATAAGTGCTAGGAGGGGTTTATGACTTGCCTTGTCTCCCTTAGTTCCCGCAGGGCCTGAGTCTCCCTTAAAAGAAGAGAAAAGATTAATATTACATCATCCATCATGAGAATGATATTTGTTTGCTGCTAATGTTGCTTTTAATGGATAATTTCTGTAAACAAATTACTAGGTAATAAAAATGCTTTAAATATAAAAGCAGAGCAAAAATGTGTTTATTTTTCAAGAGATCCAACCTTGTCCCCCCGCTCTCCTCTGTTTCCAGGAAGACCCTGTAATAGAAAATGGAAGAGGAACAATTATAAATACTAATGTAATCCGAATAGTATCCAATGTATTCTTCACCTAGTACAGTGTGAATGAGCATATTAGCTTGTTACTGGAAAAAAATGAAAAAAGAATCCAAAAAAATGGGCAGACTAGATGGGCCAAATGGTTCTTCTCTGCCGACACATTCTATGTTTCTACGTGAAGAAGAAACCATCTGGATAGATCGTTTGACCACTTACTGCTAGTCCTCGGTCTCCCTCCAATCCTGGACGGCCATCTTCCCCCTAAAATAATAAAAATGAGGCAGTCATCGTACAATGCGCCAGACGGAAGAGGTCACACCATCCCGTGACATACGTCACCCAACAGAGTTACACTTAGGAAACTCAAAGCAATTCTGAAATCATGATCAACATTAAATTGTACAATGCAACATGGCTGCTGCCATGAGACGTACCCGGGGGCCTGGATCTCCTCTTTCTCCACGAAGACCCAACTGGCCAATTCCTGTTTCTCCCTAAAATGGAAGAGAACGATAAACAACATATATATATATATATATTTTTTGTATATAGTAAAGCAGAAGAAAGGCTGCTAAGTAGAAAGTAGTTAGATTCTGGGAATACAGCTTTGCCTGAAAGGATCTAAATGTAATATTCCATCGTAAATAAAACATAACATAGAAAAAAGGATCATTAAATTATATGGGAAAGCAAACAAGGTCTATCAGCACTCACTGCTGGGTCAGGAACTCAATATAATAACTCCAGAAAAACAATAGATCAAATAGTACTCAATCAAGTAGGGTGTTTATTTCAACCAGTGGTAACGTTTCTACCCTGTCTTTGTCAAGACTTTGGTTGCAGCATTGAGAGGGTAGAAACGTTGCCACTTTGGTGAAAATAAACTGTACAGTTGATTCTATTTGTTATTGAACTTTGATTTTGCTTATTTATTAATGAAGCTAAATAAAGTAATTATATATTGTGGATACAAATTCATCCATCACATACCTTATCACCTTTAATGCCAGGCGGTCCCAGGGGTCCCTTAAATGAAATACAGATATGAAAGATTCGTAAAAATGTAAACTGAAAACCAAATTTAAAATGGTATTGGGTCGAATCAGGTAGCTTTGAATTTCAAAAAACTTTAGTGACCCGAGTGTCCCATATATTCTGGCTACTGAGCAAACACTGAAGTACTTCTGAACTGGCCCATTTTTGTGCTGAAATTGTGGGATCTGAACTCCTCTGGATGTGAAAAATAAAATGTCATAACAAAATAAATGACATGTGGACCAATCAAAACCCTCCATATCCTAATGGTAAACAGTGTCAGCCAATCAGATGCCTTCATCATTCAAATTCCCCACCCTACCCAGAATGGATTTCATTGTACAGCCATCCTTTGCTCGGGATGTATAGAGAGAGGGGTCCGCAGGGTTTTTCTTTTTTTTAATTTTGTCGGCATGATTTTTTTTTTATTTTTTATTAAGGGGATTCAATTTTACTTTTGGACGGCCCCTTTTCCCTGGGATGAAGCTGAGGATTGAGGACATCGTGGGAGGCATGAGGCATTTTAATAGGTAATATAAATATAATTTTTTGCGGGGCACCCAAGGGGTGGTGGGTTTTCACAGGGGATTCATCCCGATCTATTTGGTCATTGTTTTTATTAAAATGGTGTTCTGGAGACATTTTTTAAATTTCACTTCTCCAATTTTAAAAACTGGTAAATTGAAATGCCTGAAATTTGGATGTTTTAGCCAATTATTGGTTATTGTCGGGGGATTTCAGCCCATACTGAGTAGGGTGAAGTCATCGGATTAGCAAGGACCGAAATCCCCAAACTGAATATATTTAGTAGCCAGATTTTGGAAATGTCCTAAATTCAACTACTTTGAGTGATCTAGCCCCATTTCTGGCCCCTATATTCAATTTGATACAAAGATTATCCAATCAACCTTTTGAGAGGGTAAATTGGTCAACATCATGCCCACAATTTGCCTAGCTTACCAACCGGATTATAGTCCTTCATTTTGTGTTCCAGTATTACCTTGCCACCCAAAGCAGAAGTTATTTGCGTGCAGTGTTGCAGTTCAACCTATCCTGTTTTAATTTCCTCTCTTATTTGATGACTGGTTACAGAATTTAATCTACCAAACTGAAGGGTCTTATTTAACAGCCGTGTTTGATTAACAATCTACCACACGTAGTTTAATTTGGGGATGGGACTCTTCATCGCGGCTGCTTCCGCGCAGCCGCTTCACCGCCGACTCTACAGCACAAGACAGATCGTCGCTGGAGATTTCATCGCGGACATTTCATCGCTAAAGGTAAGTATTTTACCGATTTTAGTTTGGTTACAATTAGGGTTCAGGGGGTTAGAATTAGGGTTTAGGGGGTTAATTTTAGTGTTAGTATTGGGGTTTAGTGTTTAGTGTTAGGGGTTAATTTTACTATTAGGGGTCGGGGGTTAGTATTAGGGTTAGGGTGAGGGTTAGCGCTTCATTTCTCCTTTTCCGCATGATAACTATCTTTACTTACAGGTCCCCCTGTAAGTCCGGGTGGGCCCGGTGGTCCCGAATTTCCTTCTCTACCAGGAAATCCACTTTGACCCTTAAAAAATAGAAAGAAAAAGGTGACTGTTGAGTTATAACATGATGGAATGTTTCTTTATTCTAACATGGTTATGTCACTGTATCTCTTCTAATTTAAATGCTGCTGTTTATAATGCAGGACACTGATCACTCATACCCTCTCCCCGGGTGATCCTGGAGGTCCAGCCTGTCCCATTTCTCCTCGTACACCTGGCTGGCCAGGTATCCCTGCAATTCCCTGTAGGCCGGGAGGTCCTGATGGTCCGGGCAAACCAAGATCTCCCTGAAAAACAAAATAGACAATGGTTCTACATCTTCCTATAACACTCAGCCATAGCCCAGCACATAGGACCAGCCTCTTTCTACTGAGGAAGAGGTAGTGCACCCAAGCACTCTCACCCACACAGTGCCAAATTGTCACACATTCCTTCAGTAATTTTACTTTAACTTAGGTTCAAGTTTTTTTTTATCTGTTTTTGCTTTTTTTTTTGCTCTGTTTTTCTCTTGTCCGGATGGTGTGTGAATTTTTTTGTTTTATACTCTCAGCTAGAACTCAGTTCGAAACAAGAAAGGAGCTGTCCCCAACTGAAGTGCTGAAGTCCCAAACGATACATAATACAATATAATAACGATTCACTACACTGGCAATAGAATGGGGCTGGTTTAGCAGTGTTGGAACTAGATTTGCTCCCTAATATCTGGAAGAGACAGATTTCTAGAAGTGGTTTGGGCACCATACAAACCATCGGAGAGTTCCTCTTGCCTGGATCATTTTTAGAGCTTTTAATAAAAGTTTGCATTTTAGAACATGGATAATTAAGATAGGAACGTCACTGAAAGGTCACAGGTGGTAATTTAAATCAGATTTTACCTTCAAACCCTGTGGCCCTATTTGTCCAGCCGGCCCTGGTAACCCTGATCCAGTTGCACCCTAATTTGATAGAAGATATAATACATGTTAGCCAGTGTCATACCCTCATGCCAACTCATGTGAAATGAAGAAAATACGGCACTTACTTTATCACCCTTAGCGCCAGGGGAACCTTTGGCACCCTGGAACAACAAAAATGTATAAGTATTGTTTCATTTGAAATATATTCTATCTACTATGCAGATAGTATGACTGTCTATAGAGGATCTATAGGTATACCCCTATATATCAAGGTACATGGCGTGCCCTGTCATAGAAGGACCCTGGCTGACAAGAGATAACCTGCTATAACCTGACCTTCGAGAGAGAAGAGAGAGAGAGAGAGAGAGAGAGAGAGAGAGAGAGAGAGCTGTGTGAGAGAGAGCAGGGAGAGAGAGCAGTGAGAGAGAGAGAAAGAGAGAGAGAGAGAGAGAGAGAGAGAGCAGAGAAAGAGAGAGTGGTGAGAGAGAGAGAGCAGAGAAAGAGAGAGTGGTGAGAGAGAGAGAGCAGAGAAAGAGAGAGTGGTGAGAGAGAGAGAGAGAGCGCAGAGAAAGAGAGAGTGGTGAGAGAGAGAGAGAGACAGAGAGAGAGAGCGGTGAGAGAGAGAGCAGGGAGAGAGAGCAGTGAGAGAGAGAGAAAGAGAGAGAGAAAGAGAGAGAGAGAGCAGAGAAAGAGAGAGAGAGAGCAGAGAAAGAGAGAGTGGTGAGAGAGAGAGAGAGAGAGCGCAGAGAAAGAGAGAGTGGTGAGAGAGAGAGAGAGAGAGAGCGGTGAGAGAGAGAGCAGGGAGAGAGAGCAGTGAGAGAGAGAGAGAGAGAGAGAGAGCAGAGAAAGAGAGAACGGTGAGTGAGAGAGAAAGAGAGAGAGAGAGAGAGCAGAGAAAGAGAGAGAGCAGTGAGAGAGAGAGAGAAAGAGAGAGAGAGAGAGAGAGATCAGAGAAAGAGAGAGTGGTGAGAGAGAGAGAGAGAGAGAGAGAGAAAGAGAAAGAGAGAGAGAGAGAGAGAGAGATAGACACAGAGAGAGAGAGAGAGAGAGAGAGAGAGATAGACACAGAGAGAGAGAGAGAGAGAGAGAGAGAGAGAGAGAGAGAGAGAGAGAGAGAGAGAAAGAGAGTATTTCTGCACTGACAGAGTTGCCCAAGTACCTAGAGACATCATTTTGGGGATATTGTGTCTGATTCCCTCAATAACTTACGTCTTCTCCTGGATCACCCACATCTCCTTTCCTTCCCAGATCTCCCTGTTGGCAAAATGGATAAAGGGTCAGTTTACCTATAGCGACTTGGATTAACACTGTGCAATATATTTATAACCCTCTCATCATACGAACACACAAAACATTAGCATCTGAGTATTAATTCGGCACCACAGTAGTATATTAGTTGCATTACCCTGTGAGACTCTCATATGATGCTGAGTTCATTATATGCTGTTATTATCAGAGAAAGACATATATAAATACATATTGTACATTTCTACTTATTATTTACCTTCTCTCCTCTTGGACCCGGCAATCCCCTTTCTCCTTTATCACCCTGAAACATGGAAAATTATGTTTTAAAGACACTACCACTTACATAAGATGTACCTAGATTACCTGTGCATTTAAAACAAACACATAGGTATATAAATCATTTGTCACTGTTTTTTCTTATTCTATGTTTGAATTAATTGCATATAAAAGTAAAAATGAAATTAGGTGTTTATCTCCAGCATCCATTTTAAGAATTGTACCCATGATGCAACATCCTCCAAAATCTTCCAGCAAGTCTCACTTTACAACAGTGGCCAAAGCCTGCATGATGATGTCATAAGATACATCCTTTTTTCACCTGCCTTCCTACACAAAGAGAGGAGATTAACCTTATCAAACAGGATCATAACTCTGCCCCCTTGTGATGTAATAGTTACATTACACTCTCATTAAATGCAAGACTATGATCAGATTTCTGACTTAAGGACTGCATTCTGTGTCCCCAGCCTTAAAGTGTGATACTAGTGCTGTAAAGTCTTGCAGTAAGAAGACATGGGATGCAGATACTAAATAAATGGAAACATATATAAACTTACAGGTTCTCCTGGTAAGCGTCCAGCCTGGTCCCCTGGTGCACCCTGCAACACAATAAATATATATATATATAAAAACAAACTGTCCAAGAATTACAATTAACACCCTCTTTGTTTATTTGTACCCATGATACTGTGGCATCTATAAAGTGAGAGTTTGTAAAGATGTAACTGTGCATTATCAAGGGCCAGTGTATCTCTTCTAGCAGGAGAAACCCACCAGCCTTTTCCCAGTACAATGTATTGATGAGTCATTGAGATTAACTGTTCATTCCGTCTGCAACTCACCTTTTAGTAAATAGACCCTGTGTCTATATCGCCTAAAATGTTACACTTTCAACTCATGCAGCTCTTCTGGATGATATATGTACATATATACTGGTTATAAATAACTAGAATTATATTACTATGTTTAATTACATTACTTCTATACAATGTGTGTGCACAATTCCTACTGTTGGAGGGATAGTGTCTGTTCTGTTTCATTTGCAAAGTGTACAGTGCCATGCACATCTGGCAGAGGTTGGATGTGATGTGTACAGCTGCGTGTCCAGGGAAATTGTCCCTTTTCATGTGACATTTCAATGGTTTTCTATACCCACCTTTTCTCCTTTTATCCCGGGAGTTCCAACTACAAACTAACAAAAAAAAAATCTGAATTATTACATGGCATTGTGACGTAGAAGGGTGAAAGCTTTTTTTATGTTCTGTTTACTTGAGCTTGTATCACTAATTTCTAGACATCGAAAATGCCTCTTTGTTTCTCTTTGGACTTGGGTTTAGCCCAGGAATCTATTTCATTGCATACATGTTTCTAAGGGCAGTCCTTCCTTCCCTTCTGCAGATTTTTTTTTTTCTGCAAGTTTTACTTTCTTTATGGACTTGATT
Organism: Pelodytes ibericus; assembly: GCA_036172795.1. Taxonomy (NCBI): domain Eukaryota; kingdom Metazoa; phylum Chordata; class Amphibia; order Anura; family Pelodytidae; genus Pelodytes; species Pelodytes ibericus. The sequence goes on along the minus strand of CM069865.1, from coordinate 80,653,908 downwards.
GTTTTTTTGTTTTTTTTTTATAGCTTTTCTGGATTAGGACACTCTTTTCCTTTCTCTTTGGAGTTGGGCTTTGTTTTCCACCTGTATTGTATTATAACTCGCTTTCTAGAGTGGTCTTGGTTGGGGGGAGTTTTATTTGTCTTGCCTTTCTAGAGTTCTTCTTGTCTCTCGGTACTAGATTATTTCTGGACTAAACCATTTTCACAGAACCTGTTGCTGGAATAAGGGAAGTTTTTTCTTTCTTTCTATCTTTCGATTGATGGGAGTAGAGCAGTTACTTCCAGTTGGTCTCCAACCATTGGATCTATCTCACGAGACACACTACCCACCAGCTTGTCTACTTCTAGGAAAAGGAAAACATACAAATGTTGCAAAAGAGGAAACTCACTTCTCCCGGCGTTCCTGCTTCCCCAACTTCTCCTTTAATGCCAACAGGACCAGGTGGTCCTTGAACACCCTAAGAGAGAAATCCATATATCATGTTTGAAAAAATATCCTCCATTTCATTTGTAATGCTAAGCAATATGTCCCAGAATTCCTAGAGCTCCATCAAAGACAGCAATGGTACAAGTTAGCTAATATTATGAACAAAGTGATAAACGCAGATGACCATGGATACTATCTTATCTTCACTGGTCAATTATAGTAAATTCAGACACTACGGCCCTCTTTGCTGGCGCAATGTTATTATACCTGCCTGCATTCACCAATATTCCATGGTATGTAGGTTAATATCCTTCAGGAATATTTGATGTACTTTTTTTTTTTTTTAAATGGTGTTTTAATCTCAATTGTAACTAAAAACAAACTTTTTGCTTACAAGTGAGACTTCAACACCATGTAGATGATTTTCTGTGTTACTAAGATAATTCCCCCTTGATTTCTTAATGGGCGTTTCCAATCATTTGAAAAAGTACTTTTTAAAAAAAAAAAACACAAAAGACAATATTTAATATTTAATTATTTGGAAGAGGTTGAATTTAAAGCTTCTTAATGATATTTTAGTGTAACTGGAAGTATATGTTGAGGACACATTACATGCTTCCATGGTTTTGGAACGCTGCTAGTTACCATTTTCCCTGGAAGTCCTGGATCTCCGTCTTTGCCCGGCACGCCATCTCTCCCAGGAACTCCTGGCTTCCCAGACTCACCCTGGAATAAAAATACATCAAGTCCAAAATAAGCCCCCGTAGGATTTCTGAAGCTCAGTAATAACGTAATCAAATATTCTTGGTGTTCTATATATATATATATATATATATGGGAAACTCTACGGGTAAAACATACCGATTGGCCTCCGACACCAGGAGGTCCTTGTGGCCCCTAGAATAAAAAAAATAAAAAAAATGAGAATACAAATCAGTGAAATTAATTTGAAAGGACAATTACATTTTTGCTTGTCCTCATTCTCCCAAGTAAACCCAACGTGTGTCTATATTATAAGAATAAGTGGTATAAATAGATTTATCTCATATTCCAGCCCCCAACTCATTTTGCATTAGCAGAGCTCTGCAGAGCTGCTGGTGGTTAGGAAGCAGAACATTTCGTGCAGTCTGTTCAGAGCAGATGGTGTTGAATGAGTTGCAATTAGTCTTTAAGTGGTTTAGTGTATTTTTATTATTTACAAGGTGTCTCTTACATTCAGCCCTGGTGGTCCGGGAAGTCCAGGGGCCCCGGCGATGCCTTGAGGACCAAGCGGACCCTACAAATAAATGAAAGTGGATTTAAATAAGTCAGGAGACCATTTCATCATTGTCGCTTCCGAACAATTCGATTCACTTTCATGCATTAGGAGATCATCGGAGTTTGGTTAATGCAGAGGGATCACCATGCATTTTTTTTTAATGCACTGGATGACTTGGTCACTTTTTGAAGCAGAACTTACCCGAACACTGGGGCCTGGCTCCCCTTGAATGCCCTGAATAAAAAAGATATAAACCTTTAAGGGTCAGAGTATGGATTTGTAGACCACATTCACACGAGGAGGCTGGAAAGGCAACGCTTAATCCCAGAGGTGAAAGATGCAGGAGCTTTGTTGACATGGTAAAGGTGGGTTTCTGATTGGTTGTGATATGAGGCGTTGGAATAAGATATTGCAATATACAGTCAAGAATGGATGAAGGATGATGATCAAATGGTGGTATGTCATATGCACACAGCACACCCACATCACATCTACACAACACATACACCTATTTATATATAGGTGTCGATGTACCCCTTGCCATGCAAAGTGGCACTGTTAGCCCTACCTTTATTCCAGGAGAGCCCTGTAGACCCTGTCGGGGATCGAAAAAGAAAACACATGAGAATTGGGGATATTTTATACAGTCTGTTTTATAGTCTTTAGATCTTTGTGTAGAACCTCCAGGAGGGGACAAACGATTACAATCACAGAAGAATAAGTACTTACCGGGGGCCCCTGTGCTCCTGGTTCTCCTGGGTTACCCTAAAAATAAAAAATAAAAGAACACTACCAGTTATGGAACAGAACTGCTACATATAAGTGTGAAAGTCCAGAGTATTATTATATATCCCTTAATGGGGACCTGTCACTTAAACACTGCTCATACTGTGAATGTAGAGTATACAAAACGATGGCAACTTATCTATGCAATTGCAAACAAATTCATGAAATAAGAAAAATAGATTTGAAATGGTGTCTCATGCGTATGACATCACCTCTTGGCTTGATATGCAAATTTCCCACTGGTGATGTCATAAGCAGCAGACACACTGAAAACATATATATTTCTCTAATTTGATACATTTGCTGCAATTCTTCTAACACAATGTATAGATCATTTTTCATTGACTTCTCTATATTCTCACTATAAGCAGTGTTAGGTCCCTTTAACTAACAGTCCATTATATTAACCCCATAACGGTCGCAAACCCTGAATATCTGTCAACATTTATCGTATTGTATCTATAGTGTGTCTATAGTCTGAATATCTGTCACTTTGTTACCATGTTAGTCTGTGCAGTGTACGTAGCTCAGTGTGACACTTATTAATAGTTAGACTATATGGTGCAATCCATGAGTGCTCTAAGGTGCAAGGAGCAGACCCTGCGCTAATATTTTACTATGGGTTTCTGCATTTATATCCGTCTTATCTCTGGAATTTAGGCAGTTCATTTTTTTTAATGCTTTCTGTGCATAAGGTGGTGAATATATAAGATTGGATGCATCTCATGTCTTCAAATGGATTGCACCTCATGTCTTCAATGTCCCCTAGAGAAGGCACAGATATATACATAATATTGCTCATTAGAATTTTTGTTCAAAAAGTATAATCTGTAAAACTTGCCATTGGGTGTTTTGCATTTATATTTAAAATAAATAAATGATGGTGGATATAATCACCTTGCAGATTCCTTCCAGGGTCATGTTCAGTAAATATCTAAACACTAGTATAAGGCAGATTGATGCCATTTTTCCTTGTTATAACTATCCATAAAATCATCATGACCAAGGATGGCAGCTACAACTGGAGCTTCACCAGACTACAATAAGTTGGGAACTTTATAACAGATAGTAAGCAATGCAAGCATACAGCATCGAAAAGCAACTTAAATGATGGATTTTTGTAGAATATTTGTGAATTATGAATATTGTTACAGGAGATTTACAAAATGGGTTTGAAGCAATGTTCACTATATCTGTGCCCCCAGAGACAGTGTGCATTTTAAGAAATACATGGCAAACATGCCTCATGCAACTTGCAGAGAGCCTGATCACCAAACAGAAACAGGAAAACCTACCGGTCGTCCAAGAACTCCGGGAAAGCCTGGCAAGCCCTGCGGATATTTAATTCAAGCAGGACAATTAGAGGGAGTTAAGGGGGGGAAGAGGGATGAAAAGGGAACAGGCGAGACAGTGCACGCAAAGCCAATGCGCAGGCTGGGAACAAGCTAACGTTCACCAAAAGACCCAAATGTTGGCCATCCTGTGAGGGTTACTTACAGCTGGGCCAGGAAGCCCACTATTACCCTTCTCGCCCTACAATGAATTGAATGGAGACAAAAATATATCAAACATGTCAAGGCTGACCACTCTCTCCCTTGCTCATGGGAAAAGCATCACTAGATCTGCTAATCCCTAGAGCAAAGAAGGGTTCCATTAGGACTGTTTATTTTTATGATATCAATACATTAAAAGAATACATAAAGCACTTGAAGATTATTTTATAGCATCCACGAGACATACGTGCTGATGTTTTCTAGATAGAACATAAAATATGTGAAATTATATAGGCTGCAATACAGGAAGCTGGGGGAAGACATTTCCTGTGGCACTCACTCTTTGGAGCACTCAGTAAGTTTGAGGTGTCTATAGCAGTTAACAGGAAGTGAAGACTGTATAGAAAATGGATTCCCCTAACATGGAATGTGCTCTGGTCTATAATAGTGGAGGAAAAGTCATGTGTGTTCAGTGCAATTACTCATGGGCTACAAAGCTAAGATAATTTAAAATTGGAAGTTAAAGTTGACACATAGGTTTTCTGAAAGAAGGAAAAAAAACACATTACATAGTAAACATTTTAAAACATTTCCCAACCCCTCCGAGTACACAAATCATTGAAGGTATGAAGAGGTCCTCGTGTAACAAGGCTGCTAGATATAGATTTGGAGAGCTGTCACCACCGGACACTATTATGCAGTGGAAGACAATACTGACCCAACGGGGCAACATTACAGGACTTAACTAACTCATAGACTGCCTCTTATTTTAATCGACACTTGGTCATATTAGTTACAATCCTTCTATGACCCAGTAGAGAAAATCTTCAATTACACAGAATTTAAAAATAGCGATAAATGACTTATTGAACTTCTATTCGTTGGTTGGGCCTCAACTAGAGTGTCATATAAAGAGGTCCTTCCTATTTAATTTGTGCAGAACACAAGGATTCACACTGCGAACCTTCACTAGGCGTATCCGTGGATGATGAGTTATTTGGCTACTTACTGGTTTTCCTTCTGGCCCTGCCAATCCCCTCTCTCCTGTGGCACCCTGCAAGACAAACAGTGCAAATGTAGTGATTCACAAACACACAGTCTTCATCTGTAAACATGTGATTTATAGTCTAGAACAGGTTCTAGAGTATGATACCGTTTCCAAATCTAGCACCTATCTTCTTATGGTTGGTAGACATGCTTCTCTGGGGGGGGGTTTATCCAGGTTTATTTGTTACTATATGATACTATATGATACTTGTTTAAGTCGATATCATTTTCCATCCATTACAGATACTCACTGGGGCTCCATCTCTGCCTTTTGCTCCTGGGTCGCCTCTTTCACCTTTTGGCCCATCCACACCCTACAATAAAAAACACAGTAAACCAATGCTCTTCTGGCCTTCAATTACCGCAGTGTTACTTGAGTGTACTAAGAAATTGGAGCAACACAAGCCATCTCCCTCATCCTGGAAAGGTGCCACATATTCAGGCCGTGTGTGAACCTGCCATTGGTCAAAACAGATATTTGGTCCTGACATACAGCAGATACAGCACATTAACCAAAAACCTCAACCTAAACTTAATACTATAATCAGACCTTATCTCCTTTGCCGCCCTTCTCTCCGTCTGCTCCCACATCTCCCTAAAAAAAAAAAGAAAGAACCAAGATAATATAAGAAACGCGTAACTCTTCCAAGGTTATTTTTTATTAGAGAAACATTCCTGTTCTAGATCAGCTGAGGACTACACATGATCTAGAACTGGAACCTGGCAACAGGATTGGGCCTTCAGCTCCTGTGCTAGGTATTGCAACTCATTCAGCCACACAAAGCATTAAATATTAGTGATGAAACTACAATTTGTTTCCCCTGCCAATAAACATCTCCAAAAACTTTAAAACAAATCTGTATATGTTCTATCTTGGTCATAAAAAAATTGGGGTTCATTAGAGACAGTAGGAAGTATGTTCAAGGCACATGAAAAAATTATTTTTAGTGATGCCTACAGAGCATCTTTTTTTCGTCCAATAGAGAGTCATAAAACATGAGGACCTTACAAGAGTTTATTTTAAGGAAACTACATATTACCTCTCACATTTTTCCTTAATAACCATTTAACTATTAGTGGAGGCTCAAAGGGAAGGCTAAAATAGTGCTAATATATTTGGTGCAAGGCTCATAGGCAGATCTATAGTATGACTCACTTTCATATATAAAAACTCATATCAAATAAACTATTAATTGAGGCACTCCATACAACGGACCTTGGCTCCTTTTGGACCTGGTAATCCTCTCTCTCCTGGGAAGCCGGTGGCAATAACTTCTACAACGTCACCCTACAAGTAGAAGGTAATTACATTGTAAATATGGTGCACACGCCATGCTGTACAGGATAAAACATGGATTTAATTCATAAATTAGAAATCCAATACATTTCTAACATGCTGTTTTGTAGGAGAACATGTTTCACCTTGGGTCCTTGTGGTCCAGTTGGCCCCCGGGATCCTTCTTTACCCTGTATACAATTAGGCATTAGACTCATACAGTTGATATGTATGTAAACATGCAAGTAATAATGATCTATTAAGAATTGCTTTAAATACAATACATTAACATTTATTTAAAGAGAGCCAGCTGTTTGCACAGTGCTTGGCACAGAGCATAAAGGGTTTGCACAGTGCTTGGCACAGAGCATAAAGGGTTTGCACAGTGCGTGGCACAGAGCATAAAGGGTTTGCACAGTGCGTGGCACAGAACATAAAGGGTTTGCACAGTGCGTGGCACAGAGCATGAAGGGTTTGCACAGTGCTTGGCACAGAGCATAAAGGGTTTGCACAGTGCGTGGCACAGAGCATAAAGGGTTTGCACAGTGCGTGGCACAGAGCATAAAGGGTTTGCACAGTGCTTGGCACAGAGCATAAAGGGTTTGCACAGTGCTTGGTACAGAGCATAAAGGGTTTGCACAGTGCGTGGCACAGAGCATAAAGGGTTTGCACAGTGCGTGGCACAGAACATAAAGGGTTTGCACAGTGCGTGGCACAGAGCATAAAGGGTTTGCACAGTGCTTGGTACAGAGCATAAAGGGTTTGCACAGTGCATGGCACAGAGCATAAAGAGTTTGCACAGTGCGTGGCACAGAGCATAAAGGGTTTGCACAGTGCGTGGCACAGAGCATAAAGGGTTTGCACAGTGCGTGGCACAGAGCATGAAGGGTTTGCACAGTGCTTGGCACAGAGCATAAAGGGTTTGCACAGTGCTTGGCACAGAGCATAAAGGGTTTGCACAGTGCGTGGCACAGAGCATAAAGGGTTTGCACAGTGCTTGGCACAGAGCATGAAGGGTTTGCACAGTGCTTGGCACAGAGCATGAAGGGTTTGCACAGTGCTTGGCACAGAGCATAAAGGGTTTGCACAGTGCTTGGCACAGAGCATAAAGGGTTTGCACAGTGATTGGCACAGAGCATGAAGGGTTTGCACAGTGCTTGGCACAGAGCATAAAGGGGGGGGGGGGGCACAGACAATGTTAGACAAACAGACATAAACTGATAGATGAGTTAGAGAGCACTAGGAAGGTGCGCATAGCGTGCACTGAAATGATACAGTGTCAAAGAAGGAAATAATAATTAAAAAACAAAGTGACTCACGCTCTCCCCTCGATCTCCTTTATCGCCCCTGTCTCCCTGTAACGATTTATAGAATGTTAACAGTGGTTAATACAGGAACCCATTCTAAACACAATAATAAAACAGGGTGGGCGTCTGGGCTCTGAGCTTTATGGAGGTCTACAGACTACACAACGGATAAGTTGGACATTATGAGTAAATTGAATAATAAGGCTTGAATTAATGCTGTGGAATACCGTTCATAGAGGGGCGACATTATGTAAATATTCAGTGGGCTTTGTTGCCCCTTGTTTGACCCACCCGCAACCATGCCTTGATATGCAGTCCCATTGGTGACGTTATTATGGGTTATACATTATGATGTTAGTGGAATACTATATGGTGACAAACTTGTCCTGAAGGTACGTTGATGATCTTTCTACCTTGTCCCCAGGTTTTCCCTGCTCTCCAGGTTCTCCGGCTCTACCGGGGACCCCAGGGATGCCTGGTTTGCCTGACTCTCCAGCTTGACCAGGTGGACCTTCCGGGCCTCTCTCTCCAATGGCACGCCCCGTTTGACCTTGTGGGCCAGGTACTCCTTGGTCACCTTTATCCCCTTTAAACCCTCGCTCTCCAGGAAAGCCCATGGTGCCCTGTGAAAAGAAATAACATCTGATTTAATTGTTGACACACTCGTTAGTCAAGGTTAGAAGAACCGCAAGTGATTCAGGTGAGATTGCTATCCATCTGATAAAATTATAGCATCTGTCTATACAAATATATCTGGTAAAGTAATCTGAGTCCCACAAGGAGAAAATGTCTAAATATTCACCTATAATTAAGGTATTATCATTAAATTATAATATATATAGCTTCATTGATATACTAGCATCCATCCCAACCTAACCCTCTCAGCAATGGTACATTTTATGGTAAATAAACTGAAACTCTTTGACTTATGGTCTCACAGTGTATTTTTCATTCCCCACTTGGCCTACGTACTCTAGACAGTATAGACAATGCCTTATTCATAGAAGGTTGGGACACTGACCAATAACTGATACAATTCCTCGTAAATAAATCCAATTAACACTTTTAGTAAATTTGGTAAGGTGGTTGGCATTCTTGCAAAGATTATTCCCCTTAAATATGTTACAAATTAATTTTATTTCACAGTAGGTGAGGTATAAAGAGTTTATCTCTTCGAACAGCTGGTCGTCATTCAGAACAGTCACTCAAGTTTTAGAAATAAGGACTTACATCCTTGCCTGGTGCCCCCTTTTCTCCTGGGTCACCTTGTTCTCCTTTTACTTTCTTTTCCGGAACGGGAAAGAACGGCCCAGAGCCCTCGTGGTAAGAGTCAATCATTTCCTTCAATACAGAGACCTGAAAAGGATGGAGGGCAAGGTAAAGAGGACAGGACGTGCGGAGGGGAAGAGAGAAAGCAGGAAATACTGCATGCCTGAAAGGGCACTAGGGCAAATGACACCTGCAGTATGTCCTGCAAAGGTAAGAAATTCTCAAATAATTATTTGAATTTGCAAAAATAAATCAAACTAACATTTGCCGCCTGAATTTTCTTTTTATGGATGTTTAGAGACAGGCCAAGAAGAAAAAGCACAATATTTGGGAAAGGGCGTTGCAGAAAGCAGGATATTTAAACTTTTTCTTTACCTTTGAGCCCAGAATTTTCTCCAGATTCTGAAAAAAATATAAGTTCTAGATTTAGTTTTGTGCAAACTGTCTGGTCATCATATTATAGAGCTTACACGTAGATTCCTGGTGAAGGAACCAGATGCATAGGGCCCATTTAAAAAGACACAAAATTATAAAGATAGGCAAATTTAATTTTATTTTAACATGAAGCAATTATTATTATTATTTTATTTTTCAGGGTAAAAGTTATTTACAACATACAAATTATCAGACTCTAATCTATGAAATTAAATCAGCACTGTATAATGTGGGTTTCTTCACCATACTAAAAAATAAACCATTGGTTAAAGTTCCAGAACAGAAGGCGAAATAGTCACACAGCTGTAGGTGCTATCATAGTAACTCCGCCCCTGCAGAACCTAACCTTCTCAGTGCCACCTATGAGGAATTTCTCTTGGAGCTTATGGTAAGCCATTCAATGATTTAATAAAGTTTTTACAAAGCTACTCAAGACATATTGTTACAAAACAAACTAGTGTAATCCTCACATAATATATCAGAATTTCTATGCAGAAACATAGAGTGATCCCGCCGGGTGTCAGAGATACTTACGGCTGCCGTTCCGGTTTCTCCTTTTTGACCTGTTTCACCTGGCCTACCCTGGACACATAAAAAAAGAAGATGATGTTTAGTTGGACCTCGATGCACTAAATCTGGTAGTTTCTTGACTATATAGGACATCTTCTGACCTGTTCTCCTCTTGGACCGGATTCTCCTCTATCACCCTAGGAAAAAAATATATAATAAGATATTCCATAAAAAAAAATTAAATTTAAAACAGTAAAGTTTTGTAGGCTTGTTTTAGAAGCGCATCCAGACTGAGCTTAAACCTCAGGGGTTGTCATTGCAGTAACAGTGAATAATTGTCAGCAACAGGTTCTAGGTCTGAGGTTTCTAACAAGTGAGGGTTTCCCGAAAAGATTTCAGAACCATTTGGTTCTTCACAGTTTATACATTTGTTTCATCGTTATGATGGTATATTAAAGGAACTGCTCAGTGAAAAAGTCCTACGTTTATCTATATGGCATACGTACTTTTATTCCAGGCTGGCCAGCGGCTCCAGGGATTCCCTAGTGAGACAGGGAAGATATCAGGTAGGTGCGGAGGAGACCGTAAGACAATAACAATTTAAGAAATGGAAAACACCTGAACGCTTGAAGAAACAGGAGCAACCTGTTCATCTTCCATAACTGGAACTAAAGGTAACACACCTGCCCGGGGAGTCCAATCGGACCTGGAAGACCAGGCACGCCAGGTGGCCCAGCAGGGCCTATGGGTCCCGAATCACCTGGTATTCCTTTGGAACCATCACGACCCTACGATCAGAGAAAGAAAAATGAGTGGGATTTCTGCAGGAATTGATGAAGAATGTGGACAAGACTTGGTGGAGTTCTAGGGTTGCTACCTACTCTATACTACTGGTGTGTATGCTCAGTACTGCCTTGTTCTCCATGCCTTCCACCACAATACGAAGATATTAAAAGAAGATCGTTTTATTGATGATGTTCAGATTTGTTTTACCTGTTGTGCTTGCAGAGGATAGCACCCAGGGTGTGAAATTACCAGGAATTAAAAGCCAAACCACATGAGTTGGTGCTTGGAAGTAACAATGGGGGTTATGTATAAAGGAACATTCTGGGGACAAAGATCTAAAAGTGGTCTTCTACAGAAACCAGTGGAATGTTCCTGCCGATTACATCACTTGCCCCAGAGATGATCTTTATATATAACCCCTGTTGTGTGTAAATTATACTCACATCTCTGCCAGGGAAGCCACTGTCACCTTTGTCACCCTAAAAAAAAATGAATACATCCATATTATACAAGAGTATATGATTTGGTTACTTAATATTTAATTTGGAATCGTGCACATGTTATTAATCAGACAAACAAGTGTTTTCTCCTGTTATTAAGATTTTAGACACTGGACGAAGCCTCGGGACATTTTTAAGGGAATTCAAGTTGCCTTTGAGGTTCCTTTGAGGTGTAAATAGTATCACTACAGTAATAACAAGATCACAAAACACCTTGCATTTCTGAAATGTAAGAAAGAAAGGGAGATTTTCAAGAAGAAATAAAATAATGGTCGGAGGGGGAGGGGGGGAGCTCTGGATTAGAAAACTGAACCTCAATACGGTCCCACATCCCAGTTTATTGTCCCAAAATGACCCTGACAGCCGTGCTGTAGTAGAGGGTCTGTGCTCTGGTAGTCCAATAGCAGAAATCGCCATTATCCTGTTCATTTGCACTTTGCGCCACCCAGTGGTGGTTTAAGAATACTGAGAAGTTGTTTGGGGACAGAGATGGCACTGTTTTTACACTTAAAAATGGGTGTATTGGGGGGTGCCAAACATAGGATTCGTGCCACATACACTAGGTATGCTCGTGGTGCCAGCCCCTAATACAGGGCATTGGTACCTGTATTACACAGTGCTTATTGCAGTGTATTGGTGATCTGTGCCACAAGACTATGGTATCACAGAAGCTATATGTGCCCCACTCATCTTTTACGCCTGAGGCCAATGCCTCCTTTGCATTACCCTGACTATTGCTATGTATCCTAATAAGCAGTTGGTAAGAGTGACCACCCTACCTTTCTCCCATCTTCTCCTGGAGTTCCATCTTCACCCTGTGTGTAAGGACCAGATCCGGCGTCAGAGATATTGTGCATCGGTGTAGAAGATAATTACAGAGACTTTCACACGAAGCATTCGGATACTTACAATTTTACCATTCAGTCCCGGATTCCCATCGACACCGGGTTTGCCCTTAAAGTTACACAAAACATGTATTAAAGAACGATACATTTAAAAAAAAAAAAGCATGGTTTAATTATTTTTTAGTTTGGTTTTGCCAAAAAGTTATCTCAAGTGTAGAATTGACTGTTTAGCTGTGGAATTTGTTGTGTTAAAGTTAAGAAAAGAACAATTATAAATTCTCTCATTAAGGGGTCCTGTCCAAGCAATGCTTACAGGTACTCCTGGTGGTCCTGAAGGTCCAATTAATCCGGGTGGTCCTTGCTCTCCCCTTAGTCCTTGAAGACCCTATAAGAGATCCATGTGGGAGATTAACAAACAGCCGTAATGGGGACCAAAAGTGAAATGGTAATAATATAAACGATAGTAATTCCTTCCATCACATTGGATACAGAATTGAATCCTTACATCTCTTCCGGGGTCACCTAGCTTGCCAGTTTCTCCCTAGAAGCAGAAAAGGGTCTGGAGTCAATGTTATGAATTGGAATACTTTGGAATGAAGTGACACAGTGAGACCTCTCCAAGATGTACTAACATATATTTATATATTGAGCTTCGGTAAATATGGGATGGATCTATATTTTACTTACTCTCAGGCCCGGAGTGCCTGGTTGTCCAGATTTCCCATCTACACCGTTTCTACCATCATTGCCAGGTGGTCCACGGTCTCCCTAAAGAGTAACAGGCACAGCGTTATTTGTCTTCCTCGATGGTCATTTCATCCCCCCCCCCCAAATAAATAGTGTTCACTGCATTTCAGAACAAGCTTTTGCAAAGTCGGTCTTTGTTCCCCCAACTGGGAGGTGTACACAGGCTCAGCTAATGCACTTCATGCCACTGGGAATCTGCTTTACATTAGCACAGGATCCGGTGGAATGAAGGACTGCAGCAGAGGCCTCGATTATAAGCTGTTCCATATACCGAGGAGCCTATAGGCAGCATGGCCCTATAAGTAGTGGAAGCAGCTGCTTAGATCAGGCACCAATGGTCCAAAGGGTTTCTAACTGCGGGTGGAGAGAGAGAGAGCTATCCAAGTGAGACAGAGGTTTATAATACTCTTACATCATTATATTACAAACACATGCATTGCACTTTTTAAATGCATAATTGCATAATTAATTGAATTAGACATGGCAACCCCTTAAATCTGATTAAAACATGTTCATACAAACATTGGTTCACCCTTGGAACCAACCTACTGGATATTATCGTGGATTGAAAATGTTTTTTTTTTTTTTTAGTAGTTCGAAAATACCAACGCATTTCGCTGGAATATACAAACTAAAAGGAATCATAACCAAATGGATGCAAAGTTAATGAATGGCTACACTTAAACACTATGTGTCTAAAAAGAATTTGGGCATCTATGAATCTAGTGGCATAAAACTGACCCAGTGTGGGAGAAGTTTTCAGGTGAGAGACAGGAAAAATTGTATTGCAACTCAAAGAACAACTGTCGACAAAAAAATGTAGTTTTGTTTTATTAAAAGATTACATCAAGTGTGTCAAACAGAAATGCTTTAAAAAGCTTTAATGCAAGATTACAAATACTCTTGTTGCTCGGTATAGCTCTGTTAGGAGGCAGACATGTTGAGAATCTTGGGACAGACATTTTTCAACTTTGGTCAGATGAAGAAAGATCTGACTCATGATTCCGATCAACATGTCTGCCCCCTGATAGAGCAAAAGAGAAATGAAAATCTAGTAGATGTATGGGAAGGTATTCACGGGTAATTAAACATCTGCATACCTTTTCACCTGCAGTACCACGGTCTCCAGGCTCCCCCTGCACAACACAAACATAAGCATGTTACAAGGTTGTCATAATAGACATCTCATGTAAAAAGGTTATTGCCTTTCAGTAAAAGGTCGTCCTTCTAGATATCAGAATCTCTCACCATAAGATCACTGTAATAAAAACCTAGAAATTTCCTAACAGTACAAGATACCTAAAAGTCTAATAAGAAGATTAACTTGAATTATGAGGTTATACCTGTGCCAGCTAGCAATACTCCTGGATATACAAGATTATTTTCTCAATTCATTACTCATTATCAATGGATACAAAGACTTACCCGAATCCCTGTTGGGCCTCTTGGTCCTTCCAAGCCCTGGATGAAATAATATTTGTATGAAGAATGTTGGTTGTCAAAAAGTAAGTGTACACACAGCATTGTATCACTCCATGCATCACCATCCTATATTTCTAAATATAACTGTGTATTCTGTAAGATGTAGTCACTTTACTTTATGTTTCCTAGTACATACAACTTGCTGACCTCACCATGTTTTGCTCCTCTGTGGGACAGTGTAGAAACTAGTCTGTTTGGCCAGTTCCGAAAAAAAAAAGTGAAATTGGATAAAGAAAATGGAAATATAATGTATTGCTGTAACTACAAAAGAAATAGATAAAAAGGTGGAACTCCCATCGGCACCAGGATTGCAATTAAAGATATGCAAAACATGAATTAAATATGTATATTATTAAAGGTAAAACTATTTTCTTGGTTATCAATTTCTTGTTCAAAGTACAAAGGATCTAAGGGCCAAGCAGGAAAGTTGTGTTGAGTTGCCTATTTGTCACTATTCATATTCTGAAACGATATATTGCATCACAGCCTCCTATCAGAGACACAATGTTGCAGTAGGAAATAGGTATATACACTTCCTGTTTCCTGTGAGACACATTCCGTCATCGACACCTACCCGCTCGCCGGGAACTCCATTAATGCCACCTTCACCTTTTTGGCCTTTCATCCCATGCTCTCCAGGATCTCCAGCGTCACCCTTAATGTAATGAACAATCAACAAAATATCATTACTGTTTGTAGGTATCAGAAGGAAAACTCAGCACGTTTTTGTCAATAGCTATTACATGATATTTCTGGCATTTTTGTAGCCTAAGAATAGCACTACAATCTCAAGGGTGACTATAAATATTTTGTAGAACACATTAGAAATAGTAGTGATGTTCGTGGACATCCTAGACAGGTGCAAAGAGCAATCCAGATATTTTAATTAAAATCAATCAGACTGTCTCTTCAGCACAGCTGATTTATTAGTATTACATAACATTATATTTCTATATAACAATGGCTGAATGCTAGTCAAAATGCGGGATAACCATATTTTGTTCCTGTTTATTGGATAACAATGCTCTATCCTCACCTTGTCCCCTTTCATACCAGCAATCACAGTATCCACAGTACCCTTAACAGAAGGTAAAAAAAAATTAGTTAAAATGAATGCTTTGAATATAATTTGTCCAATATATAGATCATCCACTTATTGGCGGTTTCATGTAGTCTATATACATAAATCTAGGAGAACAAAGCTGATTGGATAGACAGCTAAGAAGAGTATAAATAAATCTTACTGGTTTTCCTGCAGGACCTGGGGGCCCTTGTAATCCCTAAAAACAGAAAATATTACACAGTATTATTGTAGTACCATTACCAGTTTTACTGTGTATGACATTCTTTCTATCATGGACTGCACAAAATCTACAAATAAGAACTTTACTTTACTTTTACTCAGACTTATTTCAAGGAAAACTGTCGGCAAAAATACAAGTTATGTTTTATTGAAAGATTGCATGAAGTGTAGACATTTTAAATGGAAATGCTTGAATGAAAATCAATTAAAGTGCCTTATTGAGTCATCTTTGCTCTGTATAGCTCTATCAGGGGCAGACAAGTTGGTTAGAATCTTTGCTCTGTATAGCTCTATCAGGGGCAGACATGTTGTTTAGAATCTTTGCTCTGTATAGCTCTATCAGGGGGCAGACATGTTGTTTAGAATCTTTGCTCTGTATAGCTCTATCAGGGGGCAGACATGTTGTTTAGAATCTTTGCTCTGTATAGCTCTATCAGGGGGAGAACATGTTGTTTAGAATCTTTGCTCCGTATAGCTCTATCAGAGGGGGACATGTTGTTTAGAATCTTTGCTCTGTATAGCTCTATCAGGGGGTGGACATGCTGTTTAGAATCTTTGCTCTCTATAGCTCTATCATGGGTGGACATGTTGTTTAGAATCTTTGCTCTGCATAGCTCGATCAGGGGGCGGACATGTTGTTTAGAATCTTTGCTCTGTATAGCTCTATCAGGTTGTGGACATGTTGTTTAGAATCTTTGCTCTGTATAGCTCTATCAGGGGGCGGACATGTTGTTTAGAACCTTGGGTCATATGAAGAATGATCTGGTACAGCTGTCCTTGTAAAAATACACGTTTCTTGGACTGCTCTTGTGAAATCTTGCCAACAATGTAAATCACGTCACAAGGAGCCATTGTCTACAGAAAAATAAGAGTGTGCAACTCACGGTGTCACCCCGATCACCTTTAGACCCTGCGACTCCGGGGCCCCCCTGTGGTATAAAAGAGGAATAACAGAGGGTCATGCTTGATACAAATGAAATAAGAGAAGAGAATGCTCTGGAAAGTCCTATTCTAAATCAGATATAAACAGTTCATGTTGCAATGGGGGACAGATGGCTTTACAGATCAAAAATCATGTTTGTTGGCCATACTTACATTCCTTCCAGCTTCCCCGGGTTCTCCTGGATCCCCCTTTTCTCCTGCAATACCTCTTAATCCCGGGAGACCCTGTAAATTATAAATACACAATGATTTCTCTGATTCTGTTTGGTTTTGATGAAGAGGGATTAATTCCACATTGAATGATGGTGGCCAATTCCAGCTTACCCTGGGTCCTCTCTCTCCATTTTTGCCCGGAATTCCTGACTCTCCCTACACACGGAAAGAAGACGGTTGTTAGACTAACTTCTCAACATCAGATTGGAGACATAACAGACTTTGGCCTATTACAGGAGCACATTATTGCATCGTTGGTAGCTATAGAGAAATAACTAGATTTTATCATAATACCCAAGTTGGGTAATCACAAGATACCACTTACAACTTTTTAAAAGTAGTTGAAAGCGACAGCACTCTACTTGAAAAAAAGCTTTTTGGAAAAGGCACTTTGCTTTAATACATTATAAAAAACATTATTTTTACTGTGAATTTAGAGAATAAAAAGTGAAGGATAACAATATATAGATTGTGTTAGCAGAACTGCAATCAAATTCATCCAGTAACAGAAATATATGGCATCAATGTGTCTGTGGTTGTCTCGTACTTATGACATCACTTTGTGGCTTGCTATGCAAATTACAAATCTCTCTTGTTAATTTGCATATCAGGACACTGGTGATGTCACAAGCAGGAGACAACCACAGACACCTTGATACCATATATTTCTCTTATTATTATTTTTAATTCTCTACATTCACTATATAAACAGTGTTTAGGTTGACAGGATCCCTTTAATAGTCATATAATCTGGAGCTAGCTAGCTGACCTCAGGAGGCTGATGACTTGTTCATGAATTAACCTCGTCTGATCTCTGCAGTTATTCTCGTATCTAAAGACCCTCTCTCTCATTATCAAAAGTACTGTTCGCTCTCACCGGAGTGCCATCCTCGCCTTTCTCTCCACGTTCGCCTTCCTTGCCACGTAGACCTATTTGTCCAGGTGGGCCAGTCCTTCCCGGCTCTCCATTCTGACCTGGATCGCCTGCATCTCCCTAAAAAGGAAAATTAAATCAGATCTTAGGAAAGCTTTATAGAAACATAGAAACATAGAATGTGTCGGCAGATAAGAACCATTCGGTCCATCTAGTCTGCCCAATTTTTTTGAATACTTTTATTAGTCCCCCGTTCCCGGTTATTATATGCTCATTTAGGGTCAGCCCGACTTACAACATTTAAACTTAAAATCAAAATACTAACTAGAAAACCTAACAAGCCAACATTTTCCCCGAAGCTACGAATATACATAAAGTCACTTGCAATAGAGGAAGGAAAGTGTCGCTTCTACTATGCGGTGTATTCATGTAGCACCTAATTTCCCTTCAAATACCATCAGTTCGATGAATCGAAATGCTCTTCCAAACGAGCTAAAACTAAAATGCACAAGAATTGTACAAAATTTAACCGACTACTGTCTGAGCTACTGAACTGACTTAAATTGGCTGTGCTAATTTGGGTATAATAGACAAAAGGTACTCGAATTGCGCTAATCTGAATAACTAAAGTGGAGATTTTGTCTCCATTCAGCTAACAGAACAAAATGACACCTTAGTGACAAGTTTTGGGGTCCAACTGCTTTTCAATGCAAATATTATACCGTATAGAGAAATGTGGGGCTCGGCATGCAATGTATGTATAGGATTTTTTACGAAACAACTGAAAGGCTGCTGGGAAAAACTGAGACTGCAAACTGAAGTCAGCGATTACATACCTTTGGCCCCGGCTTTCCAGCAAGACCAGCATTTCCCTGGTTAATAAAGTAATACAGAGATTAATAATGAAACATATACACTGAGAAAGGCAATAAATGAAATAATCGTCCCATCTAGTCTCCCCATTATGCACCGATCAGCCATAACGTTATGACCACCTGCCCAATACTGTGTAGCTCCTGTTTTGGTGACAAAAAAAACCCCTGACTCGTCGAGGCATGGACTCCACTAGACCTCTGAAGGTGTGCTGGGGTAACTGGCACCAAGACGTTAGCAGCAGATCCTTCAAGTCCTGTAAGTAGTGAGGTGAGGCCAACCAACATTGTTCTTCATAGTTACCTAATCCATACTCTGCCAGGATTGTACGGTATATGGCTATATTTCTGTGCAGCAGATTTTGCAACAGTAGGGTATAAAATGTGACTGTATTTATTGCATAAGAATAACTTCATATATATGAGTTTCAGCAAAAATATTGGTTTATTTGGGGTGGTGAGAAAATGGACTTAGCAATGAATTCAGACAAGTAAGACATTTATATAAACATTGTAAGATATCCAATTTAGCAACTGATAACAATGTATACAGAGAATACAATATAATATGTATTCCATACTTTATTTGATAGATGTTATATAAGATTTATTAGACAGATACATCTTTATGTATTAATAGATCGTGTCTTGGTAGGTAAAGAACACAATACAAACATGGTGAGATCTTATTCCTTCTCCATTGTAACTGCAGACAAGATGATGCACATTAAAGCAAATCTTAATATAACTTACTCTTTCTCCCGGTTCTCCCTTTGCTCCGGCCAGTCCAGGAATTCCAATCCCCGGAGATCCCTGAAAAGAATCACGAAAAGAACAAAGTAGAAACACAATTCCAATTGTCTGTTTTCATTACATTGCAAATGTAGAGATCAAAAAATGCTGAAAAATGATCTTAACCTTGTGTTAGCCGAATTGCATACAAATACTTAAAATAATCTAAATATATGTTTTTGTGGTGTCTCTTCTTTATGACATCATCTTGTGGCTTGATATGCAAATGAACTAATTATCAGTGGGAAATGTGTCATTTGCATATCAGGGTACAAGGTGATGTCATGAGCAGGAGAAACATTTATTTAGCTTATTTTATGTATTTATTTGAAATTCTGCTAACACAATGTATAGACCACTGGTGAACCATCTCTGGAAAGTTATTGTCTGAATTATAGGGGGTCCTCCAAATCTCTGGCCCACCAGTGTTCACTATACAGCACTGCATGGAAGCTCCGTGCAAGAAGTGGAGAAGGCCACCAGCCAGAGGCCAAATCAGAGCAGATTCCTTCAGTGACAGCACCTCTGCTCCCCAGGTTAGCACATCCTCTCTTGGGCCACGGTGATTGCAAATATAATGACATGGGGAAATGTTATTACGGATAATTTTGAAACTATTTAATCTTTATTTCATTATATCTCTTGTTCAGTTGCCCATTTTCATTTTTTTTAATGTTTTATTAAAATGTTTGATTACACAACTATCCTGCTCCTAATACCCATTCTCTGTTGGCCCAAGTAATTTGTAATACATATAACATTGTTACTCACCCGATCCCCTTTGTCTCCTGCGTCACCTCTTGGACCAGTAGTACCTTCTGGACCAGTAGGACCAACATTCCCCTGTGGGTAAGAGACAGCTAAATATATGACATGTCATCTCTGTCTGTTACAATGCTGTCACTCTGACAGTTGGGGATACATAGAGGGAAATAGGCAATTGTGTTTCCTTAACACATAATTATGACTTTATTAATTCATAATAATTCTAATACTATTACTGATACATTGCAAAAGATTCTGAAATCCGAAAAGTGTGTTTAGAGTTTAGACATCTCAAAGTTGAATGCTTACACACGTATCGCCCTGGCATGTGGGCGTGGCTGGGAGTGGGGGTGTGACTCACAGGGCTGATCCCCCGCGCATGCACGGATTCCGTCGTTATGTCAGAGATTTGGAACACGGGCAGTATAAAGTCAGGACAGATTAAGTTCCGAATTGGAACTGTCCCGCTATATTGAGGTTATATGCTTACATTCTGGATTACCGGTTATGCAAAATACAAAGATCCATCATTATTTAAAACAGTAACAACGTGGTTGAAACACAGATTTGGGGAAACCGAGGCTCTGCAGATAAACTAAATCTCTCTCCATCCCACAATCATGGAACTTGTAGATCATCAGTTAGTAATCCACTGGATCTATGTGCTGTGTCTTGTAATCGCCTCACCTTATCACCTTTACTTCCAGGGAAACCTGGCGTCTGCAAAAACAGGGAAAAGCATCATTTGTCCGTCTTGTTTAACCCATTTAAATATCTGACACTGGGCTTTCCTTATGGTGACATTTAAACAAAGTAATGTGTTGACTTACTGATTTTCCAGGTTCTCCTGGCATGCCTTGGTCACCCTATAAAAGAGAAACAAAACAAAAAAATAAGCCTTAAAACTATCATTTCATATAGAAAAGCATCCCACCTGCCTTCTGTCTCCATCCTGAGATATACTATGTTTCCATGACAACATAAAGGATGGGAAGGGTCCTATTTATACAAACCAATTCAAGTATTTTCGTAAAACTGTTGGATACAACGTTCTATTTCCTGTTTAATTTAAACATTACTACAAAAACAAATTACCAAACGCAGTAAACATTACGCAGCTACAGAATAAAATAATCCCATTCTGTTCTTTACAGCTCACAATATATTTATAATAAATTATATTTCATACCTTGTCTCCTCTTTGTCCTGGTCCGCCTGGAAGACCCTGTTAAAAACAAGTGTTAAAAAAGTTTCATTGCCTGTAAGTAATTCTTCTTATATAACCATTTAGTGCAGAAAGTGGAGAGAAGGTGGAGCAAAAAAAAAGTTCTTCAATGAAAGTCAAATTTATGATGAGTAAAATGTGTTCTGAATGTTCTTACCCTGACCTATTTATTTTTAACTTTGACTAAAGCAACAGTGTTGCTCTCTCTGAATGTATCAAGATTCACAACTGTAGCTGGGGGTCCATTAGAACAACTCAACGAATGTATAGGTTTTATACCTGTGACTAGTGTTGAGCGAACCCGAACGGCACTGTTCGGGTTAGTACCGAACATTACGTTTTTTGGACCCCGGACCCGAACACGGACATTTCACTGTATGTTTGGGTTGGAGTTCGGCGATTACATTGTGTGTAATGCTATGGGCTTTCTATAAACCGAAATAGAGTCCCCATTCATACGAATAGGTCAATTGACCTATTCGTATGAATGGGGACTCTATTTCGGTTAATAGAAAGCCCATAGCATTACATGTATTCCATAAACCGAAAGTCTATAAACCGAAAGACATTCGGTTTATAGACTTTCGGTTTATGGAATATATGTAATGCTATTGCTATTCTTTAAACCGAAATAGAGTCCCCATTCATACGAATAGGTCAGTTGACCTATTCGTATGAATGGGGACACTCTTACCCACATTTTACTTCATTTTGCAGCCCTCTAGCCCTTTCCAGAACTTTTTTAGAGGCATTTTAGTGGCCAAAAGTTTATGTCCCCATTGACTTCAATGGGGTTCGGGTTCAGGGTCAAGTTCGGGGTCAAGTTCGAGCACGGACCCGGACATCCAGGTGTCCGCTCAACTCTACCTGTGACTAATGAATCAGTGTAAAAGGTCAAGGAAATTCTCTAAGAAAGCAATATTTTTTTACAATGGGAGCATTGACATAAATTGTTTCCCCAATAAAAATGTAAAATTGGATTACTTTGGTTTATCGGTATCAAGGGTAAAGGCAGAATATTAAACGGGGTATAATACTCACCCCAACACCTGGTGCACCATTTTGTCCCGGATTTCCCTAAATCAGAATTATAATGTTAGTAAAATGGTCACAAAACATGGTAAATAATGAGATGAGACATTGGTCTTTACTTCGCCCCCAAATGAAAAAAAAATCGGAGAAGTCATATTAAACTAGAAAGTATTATTAATTGATTATTAACTATTATAACATACTGTAGATGGTATTTAATACCCAGGGTTTTAGCTTCACTTCCCGGCAGGGAAGACAATGGAATATATAATAATAAAAAAAACATTTTTGGACAAACCTTCAGTCCATTAAAGCCGGCAGGCCCCCGATCTCCCTAAAAATGAAAAAAAGGCACGTGTCAGTTTTAAAAAGTTGTTTTTCTGATTTTCAAAGTGTGTAGTTTCTCCAGAATCAGTAAAATACTGTACATCTACTCAAGTAACTTTAAAAGCCTTAAAAGCCTCACCCACATGTCAAGAAATGTTATATTCCTTCCCATTGCCAGTCTTTACTGCTTTCACTGGAAGGCTAATCCAGGTATCTACTACTTTTCCTGTAAAATAAGATTTTCTCACCTTGTACCCTTTCTATTGAAAATGCTCCTTTGTTTGATCATATTTAATACATTTGATGCGTTTACAGGTGCCCAGATTCCTCGTTTCTTTGGGTAACATGACTGTGCCTTAGTTTGGTTATCTATGTTCTTTCCCAGTCATGGACCACACAGGACAGATAATAGAGCTAAACCTCAGGGCATCTTCCTTCCAGAAATAAACTTCTACCTAAATATCGCAAGGGTTTTACCTTCTCGCCAGGATCACCATCCAATCCAGGAGGTCCTCGGTCCCCCTGTAAAGAAAATGACGGTAGGATAAGTATCCGTGGGATCTCAAGACTAGGAACAAAATAATATCACTGGTTTAACTTCATGGATCTATCATAGCAGGTGAAAGAAGACAGTAAAGTAACCTAGACACCTTGCTTATACTGGGAATATAGAGAATAAAAAATAATGAAAAACTATCTATACATTGTGTTAGCAAAACTGCAAGCAAATGCATAAAATAAGAGAAATGTATGTTTGTTATCTGTGTGTGTGTGGAGTCTCCTGCTTATGACATCACCCATGGCTGGATATGCAAATGAACTACTTTCAGTGGGAAATCTCAATTAATTTGCATATCAAACCACAAGTTGATGTCATAAATAGGTGACACCACAGAATCATTTATTTCTTAATATAGCTATTCTGCATAATACTTACTTTTGAGCCTAGCTCCCCTGGGGGTCCTCTGGGTCCCTGAAAAATATATGAATACATTATAATCCTGCAATAAATCTGTATACATTTCCTGCCTACACAGTCCTTTTTTGTACTGGATGGCACCAGTTTTGACCAGTAATTAATCTATTTAAAGTATTCAAAATCAAGCAATTCCAAGATCAAACATTGGTTCCTGGAACTCACTCGATCACCTGGATCTCCTGTCCGTCCTGTAGCGCCCGGGAGTCCTTCCTCTATGTCACCCTGTGGATAGAAAGAGATACCTCAAGTTATTACAAGAGCTACCATTTGGACATCTCTGTGGCTAGTCGAAAACTGGAATGTGACATACGACCACATCGGGACTCTCAGTCATATCAACTATTACACTAGATGCTCCCAACTATTACACTATGTGTTCCCAACTATTACACTAGATGTTCCCAACTATTACACTATATGTTCCCAACTATTACACTAGATGTTCCCAACTATTACACTAGATGTTCCCAACTATTACACTATGTGTTCCCAACTATTACACT
Organism: Pelodytes ibericus; assembly: GCA_036172795.1. Taxonomy (NCBI): domain Eukaryota; kingdom Metazoa; phylum Chordata; class Amphibia; order Anura; family Pelodytidae; genus Pelodytes; species Pelodytes ibericus. Next base: position 80,629,914 of record CM069865.1, on the reverse strand, counting down.
AGATGTTCCCAACTATTACACTATGTGTTCCCAACTATTACACTAGATGTTCCCAACTATTACACTATGTGTTCCCAACTATTACACTAGATGTTCCCAACTATTGCACTATGTGTTCCCAACTATTACACTAGATGCTCCCAACTATTACACTAGATGCTCCAAACTATTACACTAGATGTTCCCAACTATTACACTAGATGGTCCCAACTATTACACTAGATGGTCCCAACTATTACACTAGATGTTCCCAACTATTACACTAGATGTTCCCAACTATTACACTAGATGTTCCCAACTATTACACTATATGTTCCCAACTATTACACTAGATGTTCCCATCTATTACACTAGATGGTCCCAACTATTACACTATATGTTCCCAACTATTACACTAGATGTTCCCAACTATTACACTAGATGTTCCCATCTATTACACTAGATGCTCCAAACTATTACACTATATGTTCCCAACTATTACACTAGATGCTCCAAACTATTACACTAGATGGTCCCAATTATTATACTTTGTTCCCAACTATTACACTAGATGTTCCCAACTATTACACTAGATGCTCCAAACTATTACACTAGATGTTCCCAACTATTACACTAGATGGTCCCAATTATTATACTTTGTTCCCAACTATTACACTAGATGTTCCCAACTATTACACTAGATGCTCCAAACTATTACACTAGATGTTCCCAACTATTACACTAGATGTTCCCAACTATTACACTAGATGTTCCCAACTATTACACTATGTGTTCCCAACTATTACACTAGATGTTCCCAACTATTACCAGCCACCATAAAATACCAAGCAGCACAGAGATTTGGGATATTGTTACTTGTTCACTCCAGGGCACTCACCTTATCACCTTTTTGTCCCATTGGACCCACTGGCCCTCTAGCGCCGGGCAAGCCATTTACACCAGGAGGTCCCTGAAAATGATTCATTATTATTTATCAAAATTTTAAAAAAGGCAAAAAATTGCACAAGATCCCATGGGATGGTTGAGATAAAAGAGATCCACAAACACAGCTCAGTCATTTCTTATGTCTACATAAGCTCATCCATATGGATTAAGACTGACCAGGAGACTCAACTGAGTCTCTACCATGTGGGATGAGGCACATTTCCCTATGTGTCTGCTCAATCTGTTTGTAACGAGGATACTATGGGGATAATTTATAAAGTAGAGCAGTTACCATGGAAACAAATGGAATGTTTCTGTCAATTGTTGCACTTTTAGAACTTTGCCCCAGAATTGGTTTCTATACAAGCCCCCTTTATGGCTCGGACGTGTCTCTTCTACTTACTGGGCTTCCAGGCTCTCCCTTGCTGGCCACACCATTGATTAGTCCGGGAAGACCCTGCCGAGTAAAAAAAGAAGTATAATATATAGCATACAGGGGAAAGCCAACCAATTCATCATATAGCCAGCCTTTGTAAGATCCCTCCAGGATGGAACTCATTTCAGGTACCCCCCAAACTCTAAGAGTATTTAGCATCTTAGTTTTTACATGAATTTGAAAATAAAGTAAAATCCACTTACTCTCTCACCTCGTTCTCCTTTCTCTCCCTGGAATAAAGAGAGGGGGAAAAAAGGAATCAAATGATACAATATGCATATAAAATGTACATCTCTGTCTATCAAGCTGAAATGAAGATAATGCTTCATTGTAGTTGCTGGACACACAGCACAATGTTTTAAATAAACATGTTACTGAAAGCAGTATTGTATTTCTGCTAAGGCAGACAGACTGGAGTGGGGTGGCAGCAGACTTAAAGGGGCAACCGACAGCACAGAAATCCAGCCTGCCCCACTCACGGAGTAAAATGGTCCTGTGCCATGGGATGTGGTGGCAATATGGTGCAGTGGAAAGGCACGTGGGAGCAATCTGGCACTGTGGACAGGGGATGTGGGACAATCTGGCACTGCGGACAGGGTATGTGGGGGTAATCTGGTGCTTTTGTGAGGTATGTGGGGGCAATCTGGCATTGTGGACAGGGATGTGGGGGCAACCTGGGCGATTTTGTAAGGCATTTGGGGGCAATCTAGTGTGTAGTGGAAAGATTATGCGAGGAAGGGTGCATCTTGGAGAGGAAGAGGTGTGACCAATGCTGATTTGGGGGTGCATGAGCTTAATCAGACCTAATGCAGAACAAACCCTAAATACCACTTGCTGAAAGACAAAGTGCACATACACTGAACATTTTACATAACAATTTAACAGGAGAGTTGTCCCTCTCATCTGCTACACGTCTGTCACTTATAGACTAAGGTGACTTCTCTACTAGAACATCTCACAATACTTGAAAAGCCAGGCAGTCATACTTTACCTTCACAGACTGTCCCTGGAGGCCGGGAGGCCCACTTGGACCTTCTGGTCCTGCTAATCCTGGATTTCCAGGGATTCCTCTTTGTCCTGGTGTTCCAGGCTGGCCATTTATTCCCTAAAAAGCAGAGTAAGTAAAATGTGTCATCAAACATGTCAATACCGATTCCGGAGTAAGTTCTGGGTCACCATTTGTTGCAGAACTACAAATCTCATTTATCCTCAGCCAGCAAAATCCCTGCCTCGGCTCTGTGGGAGTTTAGAGTCCCGTAATGGCCAGAGAACCATGTGTGGAGCCATCCAATTACCATGCACTTAATAATAATATATTCTAGAAAGTCTTTAGCGCACATGGTGTGTTGTTAGAAAGCCCAATTTCTTGTATTACAATACAGTATGCAATACTGATTTTAGCACTCACCCCCCCCCCCCCAAATATTCAAGTACTTACTGGATTCCCGGGTTCTCCTTTCCGTCCAGGAACTGCTGCCCCCCCATTTATCACTTCCCCAGGCTCGCCCTAAGGAGACATGGAGCAGAGTACCGATGGGATCAGCATGAAATTATAAATTCAGAAAGGGGACAAAGGATTTGTTGGGATGACAGAGCAGGAGACGTGCTTTTCACTTTAGATGTGCAAGAAGAAGTGAGAAGAGAGTTTGTAGGGTCCCATCTTGTCTCTTGCCGCTGGGATCTTACATTAAGTGACAGCATTGAGATCAACGCGGTAACGGTGTAACGACGGGTGCGATGGCAGAGCTGTGACATCATTCTGTGATATCACAGTTCCACTAAAACATTCCAACGATATCTGAACCTACCGGAAATCCTCTTTCTCCTCTGGGACCAGTAGGACCCGCTGGTCCTCTCTCACCCTAGGATGAAACAGCAACATTTGGCATTAATGCTTTATAATTAACCACTTTAATAAAAATAATAATTATTAATCTTAGAAAAGGATACTTACAAGATCACCCTTCTCTCCTGCCGAACCTTTACCTCCCTGAAATGATATATATACAAGCAGTTAGTTACTGTTTACTGGGAGTGTGTCCTTATTGCTCCTTAAATGATCTCTCATTAGAGACAGACACGAGTGAAAGGACACTGTAATACACAGTAGGGCATCTTACCGGAGAGCCTAGACCACCAGGTGGCCCAGGACGACCAGGGCTTCCTGGGATGCCATCAGATCCTGGTTCTCCCTGCAAGAGATAGTAAGCAATGCTTGATCAAATGATACATACTATTAAGGATGAGGATCCTGTCTCCCTTTATCTAGACATAGGAGAGTGGCACAACTGGATGTGTACTGCTATAATTTAAAGAATTGGGGTGATTTTTTTTATTTTTATTTTTATTTATTTGTCAACCTAATTTCCATGGAGTCCTGTTTGTAGTGTGTTGTTGGGTTGGACACTACTGGTGCATTGGTTCAATCTTCTCATTGCAAAGCCTGTATTTTCAAATTATAATTTTGAGTCCATGTATCACTAGGCAGGTTGGTCTGGATTGACCCTGGGCTGAAAAGTAACGACCCAGGTGCTCAAATACTGCCGGAAAGGTTATCCTAAATATAAAATTTCTGTTCCTTTTCCATTGTATACAGGTAAAAAACAGAATGGCGCAGGATAGTGGGTTCCTTTAAAATAAAAAAATAAAAAACACAAAATAGTGCAATATGCAATAAACACAGGAGGGATCTGGTGATTGAGGTACTATATGCAAATAATATTCATATCGGCTGTGTTGTCTTCAAAGTGATATTTAATAACACTTTGAATTAAATATCACTTTGAAGACAACACAGCCGATATGAATATTATTTGCATATAGTACCTCAATCACCAGATCCCTCCTGTGTTTATTGCATATTGCACTATTTTGTGTTTTATTTTATTTTTTTAAATGGAACCCACTATCCTGCGCCATTCTGTTTTTTTACCTGTATACTTTATGAGCATTCTGGAGAGTGCTTCAGAGGGCTGCGCTTAGTGTGGTACCGCAAGTATCATTTGCACCTATTTTTGCACTTTGTATTCTTTTGCACTACTTTTATCTTTTGCCCTTTTCCATTGTATCAGGGCCGAATGCTAAAAAGAAAAGATAAATTGCCACGGCTTCTCCAACTGTTTTATTATGTCAGACTTTAGCCAAAGTATCAGTGGCTATACTGTCACACGTACACAAACCAAGCATTGGGATAGATTATCTCCCAGGGTAAATTGTCCTAATTCACTTACAGTTTCCCCTTTCTGTCCTCTTGCGGAAGTGCCTTCCCCCGAGGGTCCACGTGGACCTGGTGGTCCAGGAGATCCTGGGTTACCATTTCGACCCTGTGATGCAGAGGTGTACACAAATAGTATTATCATGCTAGCTAGGTCCTTTAGATATTCTGTGGATTGCATTTCCTGGATATTATAGGGATTGTACGAAGGGGTTGGATCTGATAAAATGACTTGAATGTCCCAAACATCTTCCCCTCCTTTTTCCTAGTTGGCAAGAAAGAAGGCAGTCCAGAGCTGGAGAACATAGAACAGGTGGTGAAAAGGGGTGGTGCTGGACCAATGATGGGTGTTCAGTGGTCCAAAGGTGGGTGGGCTTGTATGGAAGCAGAACTAGACTCTATAGGGGTTAAGGTGAGATGAACAGTGAATCTCTTCAGTGTAGCTATAAATTGTGTAAGGACAATCCAGGTGAGTTTGCTTGACGAGGAAAACTCATCAGGTTTGTACCAGCACAATGTATAGTGAAAATGGAGAGATGAATTGTTCATCTCATCTCAACTCACCTGGATAATCAGCTGTCATACCGCAAGCCTTCCTAATAAATCTGGAGCATTATATGGTAGGGAGGGGGGAAGACTGGAGGTGGGCAGTAGCAGACGGAAGGGGACGCTGCCTGCACAGACATCAAATCATGCGATGGAAAGGGATGTGGGGGCAATCTGGCACTGGTGCAAGTTATGTGTGGGGATTCTGGTGTAGTAGAAGGTTTATGCAAGAAAGGGCTGCCGCCAGGAGAGGAAGAGCGGCCACCAGGAGAGGAAGGGCTGCCAACAGGAGAGGAAGAGCGGCCACCAGGAGAGGAAGGGCTGCCACCAGGAGAGGAAGAGCTGCCACCAGGAGAGGAAGAGCTGCCACCAGGAGAGGAAGAGCTGCCACCAGGAGAGGAAGGGCTGCCACCAGGAGAGGAAGGGCTGCCACCAGGAGAGGAAGAGCTGCCACCAGGAGAGGAAGGGCTGCCACCAGGAGAGGAAGGGCTGCCACCAGGAGAGGAAGGGCTGCCGCCAGGAGAGGAGGAGCAGCCACCAGGAGATGAGGAGCAGCCACCAGGAGAGGAAGAGCTGCCGCCAGGAGAGGAAGAGCTGCCACCAGTAAAGGAAGGGCTGCTGCCAGGAGATGAGGAGCAGCCGCCAGGAGAGGAAGGGCTGCCACCAGGAGAGGAAGAGCTGCCACCAGGAGAGGAAGGGCTGCGGCCAGGAGAGGAAGGGCTGCTGCCAGGAGAGGAAGGGCTGCGGCCAGGAGAGGAAGGGCTGCTGCCAGAAGATGAGGAGCAGCCACCAGGAGAGGAAGGGCTGCCACCAGGAGAGGAAGAGCTGCCACCAGGAGAGGACAGACTGCCACCAGGAGAGGAAGGGCTGCCACCAGGAGAGGACAGACTGCCACCAGGAGAGGAAGGGGTACGGCCAATGAGGATTGGGTAGTGCATGTGTTTAGTTAGTTCTAGGGCATCTCAAAACTTAAATACACCACTTGGCATCTGAAATATCTGTGCTAAAGTAATGTGATGCCAATAAGGAACAGGAATAGATAAATAACACTTACTGGATCTCCAGCTGGCCCAGCTAGACCTGGCCGTCCGGTGCTACCCTACAAAAAATATGATAAATACATTCTGCAGTGACTGGTCTCCATGAAAATAATATTATAACAGGACTGGTTTCAATGTGACCCATATAACATAGTAAGGTAACTTACTGGTTCTCCTTTAGGTCCTCTTTCTCCCTGATGAAGAAAAAACACAGAAAATGAATATAGTTCTTGTATAAGACACGCAGAGTACATATAAGACACGCAGAGTTCATGTAAGACACACAGAGTACATATAAGACATGCAGAGTGCATATGAGACACGCAGAGTACATATAAGACACGCAGAGTACATATAAGACACGCAGAGTACATATAAGACACGCAGAGTTCATGTAAGACACACAGAGTACATATAAGACATGCAGAGTGCATATGAGACACGCAGAGTACATATAAGACACGCAGATTATTTATAAGACACGCAGAGTACATATAAGACACGTAGAGTGCATATAAGACACGCAGGGTACATATAAGACACGCAGAGTACATATAAGACATGCAGAGTACATATAAGACATGCAGGGTACATATAAGACATGCAGAGTACATATAAGACATGCAGGGTACATATAAGACATGCAGAGTACATATAAGACACGCAGAGTACATATAAGACACGCAGAGTGCATATAAGACACGCAGAGTACATATAAGACACGCAGAGTACATATAAGACACGCAGAGTACATATAAGACATGCAGAGTACATATAAGACACGCAGAGTACATATAAGACACGCAGAGTTCATGTAAGACACACAGAGTACATATAAGACACGCAGAGTACATATAAGACATGCAGAGTGCATATGAGACACGCAGAGTACATATAAGACATGCAGAGTATTTATAAGACACGCAGAGTACATATAAGACACGCAGAGTGCATATAAGACACGCAGAGTACATATAAGACACGCAGGGTACATATAAGACACGCAGAGTACATATAAGACATGCAGAGTACATATAAGACATGCAGAGTACATATAAGACACGCAGAGTATTTATAAGACATGCAGAGTACATATAAGACACGCAGAGTGCATATAAGACACGCAGAGTACATATAAGACATGCAGGGTACATATAAGACATGCAGAGTGCATATGAGACACGCAGAGTACATATAAGACACGCAGAGTATTTATAAGACATGCAGAGTACATATAAGACACGCAGAGTATTTATAAGACACGCAGAGTACATATAAGACACGCAGAGTACATATAAGACATGCAGAGTACATATAAGACATGCAGAGTGCATATAAGACACGCAGAGTACATATAAGACATGCAGGGTACATATAAGACACGCAGAGTACATATAAGACATGCAGGGTACATATAAGACACGCAGAGTACATATAAGACATGCAGAGTACATATTAGACATGCAGGGTACATATAAGACACGCAGAGTACATATAAGACACGCAGAGTACATATTAGACATGCAGGGTACATATAAGACACGCAGAGTACATATAAGACATGCAGAGTACTTATACTCTGTTTCATGTATATTACTAAACATGTGACTCTTTATAAAAGAGGCTGAATTAACCAGATATGTAATTTTTTTACTTTTACAAAGACCCATGTTTTGGGTATGGTAAGTTACACCTCTCATGATCCTTTGCCACCTGGTACCACATAACGGGCCCTTTCCAAAAGTGAAGATCACAGACAGGAAATTAATATAAATAAGTATAAAGAAGAAATAAAATGCATTTTAACAAGGTCATTTAATAAAGAGTCACTCGTTCTTACAGCGAATAAATCCCTACTCTGTAATGTGGGCCAAAAACAGCTCTTTACCCTCTACTGTACTACAACATCTTACTTACCCCAGCGGCAGAAATGTCTCATGTGTATCTTACCTGAGGGCATTGAATTGTGCAAGGCTCCTGCAAGAAAAGAAATGGTAAAAATGACCATGTGTTGATCCTCCAAGGTCTGTGGTTTGACCTCTAGTGCCCCAGGTATCTTGGACTAGGACTCCCATTATCCACAGCCAGTTTCTGAACATCATGGGAACAGTAGGGGTGTCATATTTTAGCCACACGTCAGCCCGCGGTGTAGAGAACGGGATACACAAAATCCAACCCTGTAGTAGTCCTTCATTTAGCAAAGATTTTCAATTGCACCAAGTGTGTTAGATTATTATAGTAACACCCAGCATCTGTCAGCACACTAGCAGGATCTCGGCAAGCAGGGCTGGTGCAGACCAAGTATGTTAGATTATTATAGTAACACCCAGCATCTGTCAGCACACTAGCAGGATCTCGGCAAGCAGGGCTGGTGCAGACCTAGTTATTTTAGGATAAGTTGTTTTATTTAGCTCTACAGTATTTAAAGCTTCTTAGTTTGGCAGATAAAGTCTGTTTATCTGAGAAACTGGCAAGAGGAGGGAGATGGGATCCATGATGTTTAGTGACCTGCAGCCAAGCTCCAAAAACATCCCCTTAATAGATGTGCTGCTTCGAGACCTTCACCTCTATAGAAACCACACTGCATATGGCTGTAGACACTCCATCCACCAGGCTGTCCAAGCTCTGACCGTCACCGGCGAAGAAGACATTGCGCGGACTCTGGCCAGAGACAATTCGGCGCAACTGCTCCTCATCGGCGCCATTCATGCCCACGGCTATCACTCGTATACCTGCAGGAACCAAGACAGTTTGTAAAGGTAATAATCATCCATAATAGCCCTGACGGGAAAAAGGGGAGAAAGACTCTATCAACAATGTTCCCGTCTTAATGAGATCTTCATCCAGGCTTGGAATCTTATTGCATCACGTGTGTCCTTCAGGCCACCACCTGGACAATCCTCCGATAACCAAAGTGCATTAGGAGTCCATTGGAAGCCCAGTCCAGGTTCTGTTGCTATGGAGCTTTCAAGATATTGATATAGAGCTTTCAAGGCAATATCTTTGCACTGCATTTCCACCCTTTCTGGGCTCCCTCCTAGAGACTATTGGCCTGTTCAGTATGCATTGACCCATTTTATTGAGGTTTATTGAGGCCTTACTACTGGGAGATTGAGTTATGCTTTAATCCTGGAGTAAAATAAGGTTGTGTACCAGTGTCCTTGATGGCCTTCGCTGCCTCCAACGCATTATCTCTTGACGCGCCATCTGCCAACAGGACCAGCACGCCGGGTACGTTCCTTCTCCGTCCGTAGGTCGGGGTAAACATGTAGTTCTTTGCAAATTCGATGGCTGTACCTGAAAGTCAGACACAAAGGTGTTAAAAATGAGTAAAATGGCATTGTGCATGTAACAAACGATATAGCTCATGATGCGTTACGGTTCCACGTATGCCCGTCCCGTTGTGGGATTCGAGCTCGTGGTTCTTGGCGTGTGGAGCCACACTGGATGTGCATTGTCTCTGTCTGTGCAGTGACTCTATCTATTTATCACATGGGACCTGCTCACATGACCTTGTTTTCCACTGAGGTGGCTGCAAGTGACCGGCTTGCTGTATAATCCCTGATTTATAGTTGAGCCTTGACCTTGGATGGCCTTACATGCAATGACAGAGTGCAGAGTTTTGGCGCGGTACACGTATGTGTCCAGATTGGGTGGAAGACCACATTTTTTTTGCAAATGTGGCTGTAGATTGGATCGGAATAAACTTTTTCAGCCAGTACTACGTCTGGAGTCCATTATTTTCTTCATCCAAGCTGTTACCGATTTTGCCTCTTGTACTTCCACATGTCTTACTTTCTATGCCTTATTCCTGTTCTCTGGTATCTCTGTACCTCTCCTGCGTTTTTGTTTTATTACTTTGCTCCTTTGGACTGTGGGGATCTCTCAGTATGGATCATCATGAGCTGTCTTTGGTATTTTGAATTATCTTGATATTTTGTATTGCTAAAAGTTCCTTAAACACTCCCCAAAAAACAAGGTAAATTATGTTACCAATCGATGTTCCACTTGGTTCTTCGAACGGGATACTCCGAATTTGCTGGAGAACTGTGGTGAGCTCACTGGACCGATTCAGGAGGATCCAAGGGCGAGCTCGGAAGCTGTAAGCACTCAGACCCACCTGATGGAAGCGAGATTAGCAAAGCACTCAATCACATTAAGAAAAGAACAATAAATGTCAGCTGTTAACAAGAGCGACTGTTGGATTTTTCAGTAGCTGCCGGTAGTGATTTTTATCATGCAATTTTTTTTTTTTTTTAGCAAGTAGCATCTTTACTACACTTTTGAAGAGCATGGTCTTCCATGCCTTTCCTAGGACACATGGTGACTCACAACCCTTTATCTCAGCACCTAAAATGTTTCTGATCTACAGAGAATCAGGGGGTTAGCTATAAAGGTTTATTGTGGGACAAAGTTTTTAAAAAAATAGGTACAGTTACCATACAAATCAATGGAACATTTCTGCTCTGTTTTAGAACTTTCCACCACAACAGACCTTCATTGGTAGCTAGTAAGATGTCCATCTCTGAAGCCCATTGTGGCCATGATGTGAAAAACAACAAAAAAGCAAAACCTTCTCAATCTAAATGAACAATGTCATCTTACTAAAAAAAAAAGATTGTCAAAAGTACCTGTGTGGCATCTGGACCCAGCTGTCCAACCGAAGAGACCACCTTGGAAAGGAAGTCTTTCATCGCTTCTTCATTGTACGCATTATCCCGCGTTGCATGGACCAAGAAGACGATATCAGTCCGACCAGTGCCACATGCTGCGGATGGGACATTAAGGAACAATAAGAGAGATCCTGATGAAGCTCAGAATGCCATGTTATTACAATGTGGAATGTTTATGAAAGGCTTAAATAATATTTATAATAATACATTCTAACCAGGAAGGGTGGGTTGTAATATTCTTTCATTTTCTTAATATTCTTTTTCCTAATGTTCCAAGGATCTTACTAATGACCAATTAGTTTGTTTTTTTTAATTTTCCCTGCCTGGAATTGAACCTGCATCCCGGTGGATGGAGGGTTAAATACAGACAATGTTTTCAACCTCTGGATGTTGTCATTAAAAATTTTTTATTTTACCAGTGTTAGCAAAAATAGTAGTGGCGTCACTCTCCCGGCTTCCGAACATGGCTCTTACGCGGAATTCATACCGCCCACCAGCCTCCAGGTTACCGATATCAAAGAACCGCACATCTTCTGTCACCTGGCGAACCGTCTCTTGACCTCCTTGAAGGACAAAGAAAGGAGAAGCTTTTATGATTCACTTGTCCCTCCCTGAAGAAGAAATCTCACCAGTCTCTGCAGTTTGCAAATAACTCCACATACTCGCAGAATTTGAATGAACTAGAGGACTGGTAGCTCTGCGACACAGTGGCTGTAAATCAAGCCTGCAAAAATGCACATCTAGCAACTGATTTACAAAGCGAATGGTGAGTCAGAGTCCATCAGTTGGGTCAAGTCTCTCTGGATGTGGAATTATAAATATGGATTACAGTGTTCTGTAGACAGAGAAGGTTTACTGCTAGCATCTGAAATGAGCAGTAGCAGGTGTAGCAGGGCTATCTCAGCAACACAGACCAGACAGGTATACTGACAGACAAAGATGGGAAGACAGACAGGTATACTGACAGACAGGTATACTGACAGACAAAGGATGGAAAGACAGACAGGTATACTGACAGACAAAGATGGAAAGACAGACAGGTATACTGACAGACAAAGATGGAAAGACAGACAGGTATACTGACAGACAAAGATGGGAAGACAGACAGGTATACTGACAGACAAAGGATGGAAAGACATACAGGTATACTGACAGACAAAGATGGAAAGACAGACAGGTATACTGACAGACAAAGATGGGAAGACAGACAGGTATACTGACAGACAAAGCTGGAAAGACAGAAAGGTATACTGACAGACAAAGATGGAAAGACAGACAGGTATACTGACAGACAAAGATGGAAAGAGAGATAGGTATACTGACAGACAAAGCTGGAAAGACAGAAAGGTATACTGACAGACAAAGATGGAAAGACAGACAGGTATACTGACAGACAAAGGATGGAAAGACAGACAGGTATACTGACAGACAAAGATGGAAAGAGAGATAGGTATACTGACAGACAAAGCTGGAAAGACAGACAGGTATACTGACAGACAAAGATGGAAAGACAGACAGGTATACTGACAGACAAAGGATGGAAAGACATACAGGTATACTGACAGACAAAGATGGAAAGACAGACAGGTATACTGACAGACAAAGATGGAAAGACAGACAGGTATACTGACAGACAAAGATGGAAAGACAGACAGGTATACTGACAGACAAAGCTGGAAAGACAGAAAGGTATACTGACAGACAAAGATGGAAAGACAGACAGGTATACTGACAGACAAAGGATGGAAAGACAGACAGGTATACTGACAGACAAAGATGGAAAGAGAGATAGGTATACTGACAGACAAAGCTGGAAAGACAGACAGGTATACTGACAGACAAAGATGGAAAGACAGACAGGTATACTGACAGACAAAGGATGGAAAGACATACAGGTATACTGACAGACAAAGATGGAAAGACAGACAGGTATACTGACAGACAAAGATGGAAAGACAGACAGGTATACTGACAGACAAAGATGGAAAGACAGACAGGTATACTACCAGACAAAGATGGAAAGACAGACAGGTATACTGACAGACAAAGGATGGAAAGACATACAGGTATACTGACAGACAAAGATGGAAAGACAGACAGGTATACTGACAGACAAAGATGGAAAGACAGACAGGTATACTGACAGACAAAGATGGAAAGACAGACAGGTATACTGACAGACAAAGATGGGAAGACAGACAGGTATACTGACAGACAAAGATGGGAAGACAGACAGGTATACTGACAGACAAAGATGGAAAGACAGACAGGTATACTGACAGACAGGTATACTGACAGACAAAGATGGGAAGACAGACAGGTATACTGACAGACAAAGATGGAAAGAGAGATAGGTATACTGACAGACAAAGATGGAAAGACAGACAGGTATACTGACAGACAAAGATGGGAAGACAGACAGGTATACTGACAGATAAAGATAGGAAGACAGACAGGTATACTGACAGACAAAGATGGGAAGACAGACAGGTATACTGACAGACAAAGATGGAAAGAGAGATAGGTATACTGACAGACAAAGATGGAAAGACAGACAGGTATACTGACAGACAAAGATGGAAAGACAGACAGGTATACTGACAGACAAAGATGGAAAGAGAGATAGGTATACTGACAGACAAAGATGGAAAGAGAGATAGGTATACTGACAGACAAAGATGGAAAGACAGACAGGTATACTGACAGACAAAGATGGAAAGACAGACAGGTATACTGACAGACAAAGATGGAAAGACAGACAGGTATACTGACAGATAAAGACTTTTGAAAAGACAACTGGATAGAAAGTTTGGCACACTGGGGCATTTAGAAGTGAAAAGTGATGCCAGCCCAGACCACTAAGGGCCGTATTTATCAAGACATAATAGGTGTTATTTCAGGAAAAAGTGCTAAAATAGTAGAAGTAACCACCAAAGTTGTTTCCAATGTTAAAAAATAATAGCACCTTTTGTGCCTTGATAAATTTGGCCCTAAGTCAACTTAGAGTAACGGGTGAGGAACAAGTGCCTCTTGATCCCACTTGCCAGCCCTCTCCATTGCCATCATTCCCTGATTATTTTCCCTTTTCTCTATAATCTGTGGGCTATTTGTTCCTGTAATCTCTGAGGGACACTGACATATACAGAATACAAGCACGGTTTCAGGGCAGGAGCATCTTAAAGAGATGCAATACAGGGGGCCGGATTTATACCCCAAAATCCTATAGATCATCTTTATGTAAATGACTCTGGAAATTAGCAGAAAGTACATAGAAGAAGCTTAGTAAGGATCTAGCCATTCAAATCTCAAACTCCCCCCAGTGGCCATCTATGGTATGCCATGCTCTAATTTTACTACTTCCACTACTGATTTTTTTTTCTCTCATATTTTTACAGTCATTTATTGGCCAGAACTAAGATGAGGATAACATTAGAGACATTGTAACTAGAGCTTGGAATTTGGGCCAGAGGGGATAAGGGTTATAATTCATCGACACCCATTTGTCTGTCAGTTGGCGCCTGTGTCCATCAAGTCGATCTTACAGAATATACTCCGCCTGTACTTCGAGCGGAACATTGTGCATCTTCCTTTAAACCTAACTTCAAATATCTTAGCAAACTAAACGGGATACTTGTCAACTCGTCTTTCCTCGAGCAGATGTAACCAGACCCACTGCATATTTGTACCAATACTGAGAACTTGTCCGGTTCGCGGGCCATCAGTAAAAACAACTGGATTGTTATAATTTATGACCAACTCAACATAAATCTCGACTTTGAGCTAAATTCCGCCCTCCTTCCTTGAAACCTTCACAAGACACCTGGCATATTACTTCCATGGGTAACACACACATTCTTTGTTTAGCAGAAAAATAATTGATTCAGTGGAGATTTCAAAGTTTTGAAAATCTTGATGAAAAAAATGTTTTATTCCAGTGTTTTTGCCACATTTCTGGATAGAAAAGGGTTTTGTAAATTCAGGAACATTAAATGTAAAATGTGGTAACTTGGTTTGACTTATAATGATCATGCTTGATGCTATATTAAAGGTACATTTTGTTCAGATTACAGTTACAGACTGTCAAACATTAGAGGTGTATGTACAACATGAGAAAAGAATAACAGAAACAATAAAGTGTAATAACGCAATGATACTGGTATTATTTATGCACTCACAAACAGAGGATAATTATCAGGTCCTTAAAATGCAATCAATCTTCTTTTAATTTGAAGTTCTAAAAGATAATAAAAATGCATCAACTGCGCAGCAAGTATATAGTGACACAGTGTACAGTGCACTTATAGGAAAAAAACCACATAAATGTGCAAGTATCGCTCTAAAGCTGTACATTTTTGCAACTTTGTGTTATCTTTTAGAACTTTCAATTAAAATAAGATTGATTTCATTTGATGGGTCTGATTATCCTCTGAGAGCATATAGCATTATCTGTATGCTTGTTGCTACACTATATTTGTTCTATTATTCTTTTCCCATGTACAGGCACCTCTATTTTTGGGCATTCTGTATATTTGGAGCACTGAAGGAGATCTTTTTTGAGTATGGCCAGTGTATCTAGGCAGTATTATTATTATTATTATTTTACTTACACTAAATAACATGTGGTTTTGTATTTCTGTGGATAAAAGTTACAAAATGAATTTACTTTTTATTTATTCTTTTTTTTTGTTTCCTCCTGTATAAATGACCTCTATAGTTTTCGGATGAGCAGACACAACACAGGAAACCATCAATTTTAGTACTACAAGTGCTCCTCTTTTTTGGCCTACATAAAAAAAAACCCTTCCCGTTACATACTAAAGTGATTATAGGAACACCTTGCCTGAGACATTTCACAATTTTTTTCCAAAAAGAGAAAAATAAATATGTTTTTGGGGAACGTTTTCAGGTCTCTAGTGGCATGCAAGAGACAAGTATTTTGGTGGATTCTTTGGCTGTTTCTCTCACATAACCCTCAACGTTGGAAGGACTGAGTTATATACCAATAAATAGTCAATATCTTCCTTCCAATGATCAAAGGGAGCAGGGGATGGCCGTACATCATCTCACCTATGGTGAGGGGTCGGTGCTTCTCCACAGTGATTGGCTGAAATGATCGTCTTTCATGATATGGAAAGCAGAGGACATGCCAGAGGTCCACAAATGTAACTGAACACGTTATGTGCTTTAAGGAGATGTAGTGGCCAATTGACTTACCATCCGCTCTCCTCCAGTAGATACGGTACCCACTGCTTCCGGCCACAGAATTCCAGCTAAGTCTTATGCTCTGTCCTGATATATCTGTTACTCGCAGGTTACTCACGGCAGAAAGCGTGGGTTCATCCGCTGATATAGTCATTAAAAGCAGAGACGTAAAACAGAGGGGGGTGGGGAAAGAGATGTAGCTCATTAAGACCATTAAGGTTAAGTTGAATAATTTGGGGTGAAGCAACTTAAAAATCATGGGTAAGAGAGAGGGGCGTGGTGAGTTCAAGGAGTCGAACTACCTTTCTAACAAAGACGGTTTTCGTTTATCTAAGATTTCAAAATCATCAGGTAATCAAAGGGTACAGCAAGCCACAGACCTAAGCTGAGGTATATAAAGGTCAATACTAGGGCAAAGTTCTAGAAATGGAGCAATCAGCAGAAACATTCCATTGGTTTCCACCATGACTGCTCATCTATAAGTGCTTTGCCCCGGGATCGACCTCTATCCATAACCCTCGTAGAATGAAGTGGTGAAAGTTCCGTGTCCCTCTAAATTGGGACTTACGTGTTTTGACGGTTGTGCTGACCGGCTCGCCTTCACGATTGTCTATCATGGCTGTGACTTTGACCATGTATCTCACTCCTGGTTCGAGGTCCACTAGTTCAGCGTAGTTGAGACTTCCAGAGACCTCTATCGACCTCTCCGGGCCCCCTGAAAAAAACAATTTAGCATGCTTTACTAATTGCCATCTGCATTTTCGGTATAAACATGATCTCTTGAGCCATACGACACAGTTATTTATTTATTTAATTTTACTTATCAAAAAATAGATAGACCAACATATAAAAGACAGTACCACAATACAGGTGACCAACAGACAAAGTACATCATTCATAAGAAGACATAAATAGGATGGAGACCGATTTTTCCTTTCCCTTTTTGGAGCTAGCTACAGTGCCATTAGTGAAATATAAATAAATTTAAGATTATCGATAGTCATATATAGGATATTGATCAAAAATATAGGATACGACACAGTTATTGCACATCTCTGACTATTGGATTTCTTTTATTACATATTATAAATAATAACTGCTCCCAATTTTTTTTTTCCAGAAACCTTAGGTCCTGTTACCCTAGACCCTTTTAAAAAAAATTAGCACTTAAATTAGCTGAAAATTTTATAGAAACTATGAGACATATATATATATATATATATATATATATATATATATATATATATATATATATATATATATATATATCATCTGTTGACAAAAATCATTAAAGGCTGTAGGATAGTTCTTGCGACTTGAAAAATGTCACCTATAAACCCCAGTCAAAGCCCACCAAGGTTCAACACTGGATTTATATATTTTTTTACCATCCACTGGGCTCCAGGAAATCTTGTAAGATGTGGCCCCTTGGACCCCAACCCACGTTACTCTTCTGACATTTCCCCGGCTGTCCAGGACTTGCAGACTGGTCACCCTTCCTACTTCTTGAACGGCTGCAAGAAAGAGCGGAAAGAAGTGTATAATAAAAGAATGTAAAGAGCAAGTTACCCACTGCAATAACCCTCCAAGTCTCAGAGAGCAGACACAAAGAAAGATAAGTAACTGCAATCTGATCCTTGCATAAGGCAATATCCAATCGATTATTTCTGTAAAATCTTTGGCTCCAGAGGAAGTCGGACCGTCTGATTTTTTTAATACATAGACTGCGCTGGTGCAACGAGCGCTGATACAACCTAAATCTACGCATTCCGCGAAAGATAACGCAGACTAACAAAGTTTGTCGGGAGTCTGCTTTATACATTGGCGCTCACGGCGATTGCGGCAGTGTTTGGCACACGCCATGTTTATACATGCCCCACAATGGATAGGTCATTTTTCATCATGTTTTATTCTCTACATTTACAGTATAATCAATGTCTATGTGACAAAGTCCCTTTAAGTATATGTTTTACTCCATATTGATGTTTAGGTTACATGGTGCCTTTCTAACGGAAGACGTATTTATGTGGGCCGATTTATGTACATAAGTTAAATGTCGTACATTTATTATAAGCACAGAATTTAAAAAGCTAATCAGAGAATTAAGGGAATCCAGGTTACAGCCCAGTACGTCTATGTATAAGTTGGGTTCTGGTCTCCGTTGCGTTTCACCTGTTCGTACGGTGACGGACGCTGGGCTACTCTCTCTGTTGTCTTGGAGAGTTGTGACTTGGATAATGTAGTTTGTTCCGGTCACCAAGTCCGTGATATCCACTGAAGTGACATCCCTCTGGACTAGCTGGGACAATTCGACACCTGTGGGGGAAGACGAAGTGTTGGATCTCAAGCATTGATTCTATGTCTCCTTTAAGAATAACATTGATAGAACTCGGCTTACAGCCGTCTCCCTGGGACCACCCACTCACCATCGCTACGCCTCCACAATATCCTGTATCCCGTGGCCCGCTGAACAGCGTCCCATGCGATTCTGACCACGCTTTCTCCAATGTCCACGGCCCGTAGGTTGGTAACTGTGTCCACGGTGTCAGCACCTGCCTCAACAATGTCTTGAGTTAGTTAACGGTAAGAAGTGGAGCAGTCAGAAGGGGCAATACTTTGGTTTCCACGGTGACTGCTCCATTTTTAGCACCATGTAGGGAAATGTAATTTTCGGGGGTTTATGTTTGCACACGGCTGTTTTTTTCTCTTTAATTACCTGTCCGAGCTGTTGTGGTCACAGCGGTGCTTTCCGAGGTGCCAACCAAAGCGGAGACGCCAATGACATAAACAGAGTTGGCTTGAAGAGGCCGGATTTCAAAAGAAAATGCATCGGCTGGCAGAGTTTCGGTGAATTGCCGGCCTAAAGGGTGACGACAACGAGTGATGAATGGAAACATGACCAATTTTACTTTGGACACACAAGTCTCCTTCCAGGGGTTCTGGGGATGTTACATTTGCTTGACATTCAGGGGATGTTGCTATTACCCAGTTTCATGGGATTCATTTTAACCACCTTGGAAGGATGAAGAGCTTAACCTGCCAGAAATAAAAACTGCAACTGTGAGGATGGAATTGACCCCATCTCACTGGCAGTGGCACCACTCCCTATATCTAATGAAAAATGCTCAACAGCATACAATATGTTCCTATGTTTACATGTTTTGTATGTAGTAGTAGAATGTTCCTGCTGATGACATCACTTTTAGAACTTTACCCCAGGAATATACAGAATCCCTACCATCCGCCATCTCAGCTGACCTGAAACATAGCCGGATCCAAGTGTCTTCCTTACCATCACCCTGTCGCCAGGTCACTCTGTAACCCGTCGCATTGGGAATCCCAGTCCAGGCTATCCGCAGACTGCTGGATCCTGACTCCACCACTCGAAGGTTTGTAACCCTAGAAACCACCGTCCTTTCTGAAAACACAACGGTGGGAAGAAGGATTAAATAAAAACTGACGCGACCATAAATGTATCCGTTACCTACCTTTCACGCTTGGCGAATGCATCAACATAACGGAATCATGTTTAGACGAATCGCAGTTTAAAAAATAAGCTTTAACAAACAGAAAAAAACGCCTTGTGAAATGAAATTTTTAAAATGTTCGATTTTGAAAATCGATTCAGCATTTATACGCCCCTGTATGGGGGTCGGATTGTCTCAAACACTTTTTTTTCTGCTAGAATTTGTCAAAATTTTGTATTTTAAAAAGGTTTTCGCTTTATCTTGTTTTGCAATTACGGCAAAATGTTTTCTTGACGAACATCAAAAAAGATTGAACTTCAAAACCAAACACTGATGTTCAGAATGGAAGGGAAACTTGTTTATAGTATTTCTAGTAGCCTACATCTCCCTGAATGCTTTGTCAGCAGAGATTTGCATAGGAGTATGGGAGCTGTAGCCCACCAACAGCTGGAGGGCCGCACCTTGATATCATAGCGGTTGTCTGTCCTTATTACCTGTCTTGACATTGATTGTCACCGGGATTCCTTCTGTTGCACCAACCAGTGGAGTTACTCTTACTACGTAGGTAACTCCCTCCTGTACATTGATCATTTCGTAGATTGTCTGATCTGCTAAAATGTTCTCTGATGTTTCAGTGTTATCTGTTCAGGATAAACCAATAAAGAAATAATACAAGTCAGAGTTTGGAATTCACTTCTCAATTGCCTCTTCAAGCATTATCCTGTCTAAAGAGCTCTCCAAACCAATGGCCATTATTATAACAGCATCATATGCATTTAACGAAGGACCAGGGCTAATATTTAATGGGAAGAATCTACTAGACGGACAGGGGGAGAAGAACTGAAATCAGATATTAGTTGCGAGCTTCTTTCTCAAGGCCAGGAACTGCTTCCCAGACATACAGCCTGTTTATCTCGGTCTATGTATTATAATACTATAATCTTATAAGAGCCACATTTGTGAAAATGAACAATGGGAGTTTGTTGGGGGCCATTTCGGCGCCATTTCGGATATACAGAAATGAGAGTTGGAGAGCATGCTATTGTACATGATGTAAGGCCGGTACTGGACAATATAGGAAGCCTGGATCTGCTTCATTGATACAACCATAGAATTATTCCCAATATTTTTCCCTGTGGCTCACCGGCTGAGTTCCTGACAAGGATTCGGTACCCTGTGGCCCCTGGGACTCTATTCCATGTTACACGGATCCGTCCTCTCCTTATGTCCAACACGCGAAGGTTGGTTACAGCACCAACAGACACCGGTTCTAAAAAAACACAAAACCGTTAGTTACCCAGAGATCATACACTGAGCCCAGGACATGGATCGTTGCATGGACATCAAAAATAATAGCTAACTGTCCCTTTAAAAGGCATACCATCCTAACCTATACAATTTAAATATCTCCCTGAGTCAAAGCAGCTCAGGCCCTGTATGTATAGCCCCCCCCCCCCCCCTGCTGGCTGTGCAGGGAACTGCAACACATTTAACCATCACTGCTGAGAATTCAATAACATTATGATTATCCCAAACAGTGCTTTGTTATTGTCATGGTCTATCATTCTAAAAAAAAAACTGCCAAAACATTGTAGTGTTAAGCTGTTTGTGTCTTTTTCATTAAACCTGAATATAACATTTATTTTAAAAAAGCCTTTACTTTTTGTCAGTTTCCTTGGTCACCCTGGGTGATTTGCATCAATTCCCCTTTCCTGCATGGTGAGATGTTGGGAAATACAAGGCTCTGATTGGCTGATGGCAGCCTTTTATTCTAAATGGCAACTATCACTGAGGTGGTCAATGTAGGGTTTAACAATTTGCCATGCAACCCCAAAATGGCCATTTCCAAACTGAGACACAGTCAAATGGTAACTACAGCTCAATTTTCCACAGCTTAGTTGGAGGAAAATAAGATTATTTTGTTTGTAACATTGTTTGAAACGCGTGTTGCATTAGATAAAACATGTCACAGGAGACAAAAGCCAATTTGAAACCAGTTAGGAATTGGGGAAATTACCAATCCGGACACTGATGGGAACTGCTGAGCCCTCGGTTCTGCCAATAAAAGCTGATATTCGGACAATGTAAGTCACATCCTCCTGAAGCCCGTCAATGTCAGCTGTGTTTGGGTTTCCTGGCAGGTCTATGGTCCTCTCAAACGATCCTGTTGGTGGCGAGAGATTGTGTTTTAGACCCACATAATAGTTTTCTGATTGTTGTTCAAAGTTCTAAGTCAAATTCCAACGTTCTAGATGATCTTTAGACAGACATTAATCATAGTAAGGGTATCCAGAGCAGAGGGCAAGCAAAACACTTGGCATATCTTGGAATCACTGCCAAAGTAATATTACTATTACATGGTCCGCGAAGCTGAATTGGGCCCCTGAGTCTAGACTTCCAGGCTCAACTCACTGTGACTGCAGAGTGCCATGCATGTGTGTGCAATCTATACTCATGGATTGAGAACCCTTACCGTCCGCACTGCGAATTACGATCTTGTACTGCGTGGCTCCAGCTACCCTAGACCAAGCCAAACGGACATTTCGGCCTGACGCTTCTACAATGCGAAGATTATTGACGATGCCAACTACTGTGCCTACAAACACAAAGATAGTAGGTAAAGAGTGATGTAGAATCCACAGAAAATACAGATCCCCTATCCCTGGTAGAACATTTAAAGCCAGGTTTTTTCCTAACTTCTGATTAACTGTACCTGTCTCCGAGGTGGTGGCCGGGGTGGAGATCTCCCTGCCATCGTACAAGGTGAAAAGCGTGATCAGATACTCGGTTCCTGCTTTCAGACCTCTGATGGTATGTTTGTTGGTGTCCGTGGAGAAGTTTGCAATTTGCGGAAGCTTCCCACCACCTGCAAACCAGATGTATGATTTAGCCATCCTGTCCACTCCTTGCTTCTGTTCTTTCCTACTGAGAGATTCACAGTAGCCTTACCTTGGGCTCGTCTCCATTCCAACCTATAACCCGTTGCTTCTGGGATGAGGTTCCAGGTCACTTGGATGGAGTTGGAACTTTCTGCAAACGTCCTCAGAACTTGGACAATTCCTGAATCTAATGGAGAAGGGAGGAACCGGGAAACAAAATGTCATCAGCGAAATGTTCCACAATCACCATGAGAAACATTAAAGCCCCTACCATTTTTACTCCTCCCTGAAGAACCTTGTGATTCCTGAGACAACTTCTACCAGACCGGTCCGGGTCAGAGAGAAGAGATTTTATTATTATGACCCCTAAAATACAAGACTCGCCTGGGTCCGTACCTAAACCCTACATTGATCTACCCATACCCTCCTATTTTTCTGTCTTTTCCCAGATGATGAATTGCTCGTCGAGCTTTGCTCATTTTTTGTTCAAGTCAAGACGCCAGATCTGCTTCTGTATTTAGCGGCATGGACATTCTAACAGGTGGGGCAAAAAGTTCCCCGGGGTAATACCTGTTTTCACTCTAGTGGAGGTAGCCGGTCCTTCCGTGGATCCATACAGTGGACTGACAGACACAGTGTATTCATTGTTGGCCAGAAGGTTTTGTATGAAATACGAGTTTACATTTGCACCCACATCGAAATCTTTTGTATCTTCACCTACGGAGAAACCAAGACAATCCAACTCATTGAGATCTGGAAAGACGATTCTCTTTTCAACACACATAGCACCAGTGTGCCCAACAGTCAGTGGGCCTCAAGCTTAAAGGTGGCAGGAGACTATCACAGTAAGTAGCAGTGGTCCATGGCAGATACACAGTATATTATGTGTGTAGAGGAAGTCACCAGACCCTGCACAATGTATAGAAGAATATATAGAAGAGCTCAGCTGGCCATGGATAATGCAGAGTTACATCTTTACACACTGTCACTTTATAACAATGCATTATACAGGGCCAACTCTGTTCTTCTAGCAGGAGAAACTCACCAGACCCTGCACAATGTATAGAATAATATATAGAAGAGCTCAGCTGGCCATGGATAGTGCAGAGTTACATTTTTACACACTGTCACTATATAACAATGCATTATACAGGACCAACTCTGTTCTTCTAGCAGGAGAAACTCACCAGGCCCTGCACAATGTATAGATAATATATAGAAGAGCTCAGCTGGCCATGGATAATGCAGAGTTACATCTTTACACACTGTCACTTTATAACAATGCATTATACAGAGCCAACT
This sequence comes from Pelodytes ibericus, assembly GCA_036172795.1. Taxonomy (NCBI): domain Eukaryota; kingdom Metazoa; phylum Chordata; class Amphibia; order Anura; family Pelodytidae; genus Pelodytes; species Pelodytes ibericus. The sequence goes on along the minus strand of CM069865.1, from coordinate 80,606,231 downwards.
CTGTTCTTCTAGCAGGAGAAACTCACCAGGCCCTGCACAATGTATAGAGGAATATATAGAAGAGCTCAGCTGGCCATGGATAATACAGAGTTACATCTTTACACACTGTCACTTTATAACAATGCATTATACAGGGCCAACTCTGTTTTTCTAGCAGGAGAAACTCACCAGATCCTGCACAATGTATAGAAGAATATATAGAAGAGCTCAGCTGGCCATGGATTATGCAGAGTTACATCTTTACACACTGTCACTTTATAACAATGCATTATACAGGACCAACTCTGTTCTTCTAGCAGGAGAAACTCACCAGACTCTGCACAATGTATAGAAGAATATATAGAAGAGCTCAGCTGGCCATGGATATTGCAGAGTTACATCTTTACACACTGCCACTTTATAACAATGCATTATACAGGGCCAACTCTGTTCTTCTAGCAGGAGAAACTCACCAGACCCTGCACAATGTATAGAAGAATATATAGAGGAGCTCAGCTGGCCATGGATAATGCAGAGTTACATCTTTACACACTGTCACTTTATAACAATGCATTATACAGGACCAACTCTGTTCTTCTAGCAGGAGAAACTCATCAGACCCTGCACAATGTATAGATAATATATAGAAGAGCTCAGCTGGCCATGGATAATGCAGAGTTACATCTTTACACACTGTCACTTTATAACAATGCATTATACAGGACCAACTCTGTTCTTCTAGCAGGAGAAACTCATCAGACCCTGCACAATGTATAGAGGAATATATAGAAGAGCTCAGCTGGCCATGGATAATGCAGAGTTACATCTTTACACAATGTCACTTTATAACAATGCATTATACAGGACCAACTCTGTTCTTCTAGCAGGAGAAACTCACCAGACCCTGCACAATGTATAGAATATATAGAAGAGCTCAGCTGGCCATGGATAATGCAGAGTTACATCTTTACACACTGTCACTTTATAACAATGCATTATACAGGGCCAACTCTGTTCTTCTAGCAGGAGAAACTCACCAGACCCTGCACAATGTATAGAAGAATATATAGAAGAGCTCAGCTGCCCATGGATAATACAGAGTTACATCTTTACACACTGTCACTTTATAACAATGCATTATACAGGGCCAACTCTGTTCTTCTAGCAGGAGAAACTCACCAGACCCTGCACAATGTATAGAAGAATATATAGAAGAGCTCAGCTGCCCATGGATAATACAGAGTTACATCTTTACACACTGTCACTTTATAACAATGCATTATACTGGGCCAACTCTGTTCTTCTAGCAGGAGAAACTCGCCAGGTTAATTGGGAGCTTTGTGATCTCCTCTTTACTGATTGCTTTTTTAGACAGTCGCAACAATATATTATTCACAGCATTTGAAATAGCTAGAAACCCTTTATTTGAGTATTATCAGCTGTTTCCATCCGCAGTATGTCTGCTGTATCTGATACACTGTAACTGTCTTGTAAACTAGTCTACCGGTAGGGAATCTGGAACATTGCAATTAAGCAAATATTTAAAAGCTTTAACAATATCAATGCCTTCCATACTGCAAGAGGTCATGTAAGGACTGCCTCTTGTTGTTCTTTCATGTTCCTCTTTAATTGTAGTAATAGTTCCATTATAAAACCTTCTTTGAAAGGATTCCAAGAACCAAGGAAGGTAACTCCCTTCATCAGCCCTGTGAGGCATGTTTACAATGGCTGGCACGGGATCCAGATCTAAAGCCAAGCCTTTACTGCTCGTTCTGTAGAATTATTCTTGTAACAAAACAAATGTTCTGTGCTCGCTTATCACATCCAGTTATTGAATGATCAAAGGTACATTTGAAATTGATTCATTAAGTGGATGATATGTTTGGGAGATGAATTAGAGCTTAATTATTTTTATTAGTTTCTATGATGTTCTGTTGCGGGGAAATCACATTTTCTAGTGAAGCACAGCATAAGGAATTGTTGTTAGTTTATATGATGTTCTGTTACTGAGATATTACATTCTTATTGAAGCTGGCTGTGCTGCTGCAGACATTCTATATTATATTGGGTTGCTCCCACTAGAGGTCTTATAACATTGAATTCTGGACCTCTACTTTCTCTTCATCCTATCTAGTACTAAGCCTGGCCTGTGGTTGACAAAGAGAGCCCATCATAAGAAATATTTGTGAGCCTGACCTCTCCCAAAGCCTGTTTTCTCTCACTTTTACTCCATTTAGCTCCTTAATAGAAGGAAAATTTAACTTGGCTTTGGGTCTGCGTTGACGGTGGCTTTGGGCCAAAGGGCCCTGGGAAATCGACTTACCCGTTTGAGAAACCCAAGAGATACGATAGCCGGTGGCACCACTAACTCTTCGCCACGTCGCTGTCATACTTTGTGAGGTCACATTCTGCACAGTCAACTCCAGAACCCGTTCCATAGACACTAATTAGAACAGAGAAAAGGCACCAATTTAAAGACTTTTTCGGATAAAATGTCTTGAAAAAAAGCATCCTCTTCATTGCATTATTTATTATAAACCATCTGCTGGTATATATATATATGTTTTTTTTTTTTTACTGATGCCTTTTTTATCTGACCTCAGCTGAGGTCACTGGAGCCATTTTGTATCAAATTAAGAAAAGATAATTTCCAGGAACATGCTTCATTTGTCCGTACACTCCTGGTATGGTAGCATTGTTCAGCACAAGGGTCTGCTACATTTTTTATTGGATGACCCTACCCACTCTTGGGGCTGGCACCCATTTGTTTATTGCCAGCTCAATCCATACCCAACAGGGAGCGATGGGAAAGATCTCCCCGCCAGCAGTTTCCTAGAGCAGACACTTTTCGTGATAACAGGTCTTTGCAAATTAGTTTGTTATCAAGGATCTGACCAGGGCTAAGCACCAACATTCATTCCTAGTGCTGGATATTTACTGGCGTCTGTGATGGATAATTTAATGATTTTGCCGTGGACCCTGGTGTCCTTATATAGACACTCTGCCCATCCCTGGATCTAGTTCACAAGAAAGCAAGAATGCAGAATGATGTGAAATGTTTCACCAACTCAACAGAAATAGAACATTTGCACACAAAAAAAAAAAATCTGTAAAAAAGCAGCACTAACTTATAGACACACAATGTAGGACTTACGAGTGCGCCCAGAAATTGTGACTGGGGTCCCAGTCTGGCTCTGGAACTGGGGATAAAGGACCAGTATATATTCAGTGTTGGGCCTGAGGTCGCTGAGAGTGTCGGTCACTGCGTTGGCATTCAGGATCTTCTCTCCTGTTCTTCCATCACCTAAGCATCAACAAATGAAGATAGATGAAGCTCTGGAACAGGAATTATAACGTTACTCGAGTGGTGTGGTGGGAAATAGTGCTACAAGTCTTGCAGGGAGGTCATGCTACTGTGCCGTGTTATGCTACTGTGCCTTGTTATGCTACTGTGCCTTGGAGAATCTTAACAGCTGGAGATAGACTGGGAAAGTAGGGCATAGAGAAGGATAAATATCATTACCATGAAAAGACACAGGTGTGTGCAACATTTTTTGGAGCCTTCCTAATTGTAATGTGGTCCTTTATTTGTAAAGCTTTACTAATAAAAAGTATTTTATTATTTGTTTGTTTTATGTGAACCAAATATAAGAGTCTTGTGCAAATTATGAATGTGGTTTCCCACAATAGACTGGGGCATGGCCAAATACACATGTTCGGCATCTTATTTTTGGCTGATCTTGTAACGTAGTGAGCTGGTTTGTGTGTGGTATTGTACAAACTGGCCAAGATAGTCGGCTTAATCATACGAAAAGAAAAAGCAGGGCAGGGGTTCAAAAGGATGCTTGATCTTCTTCTTTTCAACTAGGTAACGTTAGGTTGTTGGTAAAGGTTCATTTTTCCCAGTAGGCTCCCATCCTATGCAGCCCCAGGGCAAAACAGAACAGCAAGTACGGTGACAGATTGCATCATAAAGCAATATCAATATGTGTTAGAAACCAATCCATGAGCTGGGATACAATTAAAAGCCCTGTTTCAACAAGGAATGCCTTTCACATCCAACAACCAGGAATGTTCTACAGAGATGCTTAATACACAGGGCATAAGGTCTTAAAGAACCAGGGTGCTAGGATGTCTGTAGAATGTTCTACCATTGCCGATTGCACAGAGCATAAGGTCTTAAAGAACCAGGGTGCTAGGATGTCTCTAGAATGTCCCAACATTGCCGAATGCACAGGGCATAAGGTCTTAAAGAACCAGGGTGCTAGGATGTCTGTAGAATGTTCTACATTGACGAATGCACAGGGCATAAGGTCCTTAAGAGCCAGGGTTCTAGGATCTCTGTAGAATGTTCTACATTTGCTGAATACACAGGGCATAAGGTCATCAAGAGCCAGGATTCTAGGATAGAACACCATACTACAGCCCTACAGAAGCTTGCTGTAATGGACAATCCAACTTTATCAATGCCACCAGAGAGCTGTAAAGGCAGACTTACCTCTAGTCGAATATGTAAGCCGGTAGCCTCTCAGAGATTCCCCTCCAGTGACAGACCAAGCGAGCTTCAGAAAGGTAGGACCAGCCTCTAATACCCGGAAGTTGGATACACCAAGTTGACCCACTAAGAGGAAAGGGATTGGAGAATACATTTATATTGCACGTACACATTCTCTCTCAGAGTTGTAACCGGTACTGAATTTCCAAATTTAAAGAAAGAGCCATGTTCCAGCCCAAGTTCCATGTATCTACAGATGGTCAAAAGATCTAGCTAACCTGTCCAATTGAAGTTCCTTTGCTCTAGTAGGATTGCATCTGATAGCGAGCTGCCATTTTGTAATTCCCATGTGTGCCTTTTTATGGTCAGTGACCACGGTTTGCAATCTAGCTTTTTTTCAGTTTGTGGCCACATGTCTTGTATACTCCTGTGTCGCCATGCAGAGCTCAGTTCCTAATTCTCTAAGATGCAGAGCATCTTTGCAAATATTTGCACTTGCCTGAACATGCTGGGGTTTATATTTTATATACTTTACAGAATTAACAGGATAAAATAGGACGTACAGGTTCTTCCTCTGCCGGACACTGATTCCCCGATGCTGTTGGGATAGAGAGCAGTGATAGAGACAGAGTATTCAGTTCCTGGTCTCAGACCCTCTAGGAAGCTCTCTATCTGACCGGCAGTGAGTGTGAGCTGTAGGGGAAATAAATGAAAAAAACATCAGTGAGTAAAGATGCATATAAGGGCCTATCATGCAATACAGATAAACCTGACATTGATTGTGGGCCTTTTATTTCCATTTTGGGTTTACTTTGGGTGGAGGTCTCAGTTCATGTAAATTGCGTGTAACTGGGTAAGTCGCTCTATGGGAGACCACGCCCACAAAACAGTTTTGACTCCACCCATGAGTGAAAATCCGCTGTCACCCTGTACTGCCCAGTGACGGATATGCCTCTATATAGGTACCTCTCCACTATGGTTACAATGCTGAGAACAATTCCCTGCTGAATTAGACAATTAATTGTTGAGGCCGGAGGCAAATAACACACATACCTCTCTCTGCTCTGATGGTATCAGCTGTCCCAGACCCGTCAGAGGAACATACAGGACTTTATAGCCCGTCACTGGGCCCGTGGCAGCTTTCCACTGTATTTTCATGGAATCTGATGTCTGCTCGGAGAAGACCAGGTTGGAAGGTCCGGTATAGGCGCCTAGAGCAATAAGAGGAACATTTGGCTTGGAATGGACTATATAGGTGAAAAAACAGTCTTCAAGGAGCTCAATTTACCATAACTACGTCTGTCAAAACCATACAGAATGCTTGGATCTACACTTGTCTTTTTTACAATGCTTCATATTTTACATATGGCCGATAGTGTCGCAGTTTTATGTCTAATCTGGAGTCCTTTTGGTTCTCTTGCACCTGTAGGGTCTGTATAAATCTGTCAGTATAGGTTTATATGTAACAAAAGAAGAGGCAAAACTGAAACAATATATCATTTTTTTATTCTTAATGTGCAACTTTTTGTTCTGCGCAGATAACGCATGAACAGGACTGGCAGAAAACGGTAGGCCAGTAAAGTGAGCAGTTTTGTGACCTTTTTTTCTATACGTGGCTTGCAACACAATTCTTAAACAGTAATTTTGATGACTTTTTTATTTTGGCGCAGTGTGGATTTTGTCTGGGGGGGACGTTCATACACGAGGAAGACATCAATGGCACTACATTCCTGATGGAAACACCCTTATATAATATACTGAACTTATCATTCCCCCTTCTGGTAGGAATTTCTGTATTTAATGTTCTGAAAACTGTCAGAAGGGGGCGCTATAGGGAAGCTGCATCATATATGGTAATTCTGATGACATTTGGATAATATGTTCTGTTGTGAAAGGTCCTAATTAGAGTTGAGCGGACACCTGGATGTTCGGGTTCGGCAGGTTCGGCCGAACTTTTCGAAAAAATGTCCGGGTCTTGTTGATTGGCTGCCCTGCAGCCTTTCAAAATGCACCATTAAATCACCATACCCCGAAATCCAACACGAACATACAGTGGAATGTCCTTGTTCGGGGTAAAAAAAAACGCAATGTTTTTTGTTATTGGTCTGATAACACTTTGCGATTACAAAGACAGTAGCAATAGTCCTTTTTTTTGCAGTGGACTTTATTCACGAGAGATGGGATTGCAGGTAACTGAGAAGGGAGTTTGAAGTTTAGCTCGATCAGAGAATCGATCCCCTCGGCTTTGTAATTCCTTTCTGAATTCCCTCTCATGGAAAAAGCCCACAGATAAAGATATAACATGCCCTCTGTGATGTGTGTAAGTGTGAATTCTCTCAGTGCCGGGGATGATATACTCTGATAACTGACCGGTGCAATGTATGTTTGGAAACAAGACATGTCAAGGAACTGGATCAGTGTGACATCTACAAACATACTGAGCAAAAGAGAAGATAATAATAGAAATTCAGCATGGACGACCTAATGCCACATCGAAATCAAAATACTACAACTTCAAAGCATCTCAGCTATAATAACACAGGAGATCTGTCCCACAGCTGTTGGCGATGGATGGGTGGACACACATACCATTTATTACAGAGCCTTAAGAATACCACATCCTGGAAGCAGCGTCAATAATATTTTATGAATAGTTAAAGATTTCATATTGTGGCAAAGAGCCCCTTGTGGACAATCCCTGAGTCCCATGACAAGGAACATGATAGCATGTAAAAGGTAATTAACACAGCATGGACACTACATGCTTAACGGCCACAGCTATTGACTGAATTAAAAATGGTACTAAGGCTTAACTCATAAGGCCACTGAGGGTACAATTGGGTCCAGGGTTTGAGCAGTGGGGTCTGGTGGAGCAGGAGGCAATAATTACTCTCCCCTGCTCTCTTTATCTATTGCAGACTGACGGCACTGGAATATAGGGGGTCATGTACTAAACAAGTGCAATGGGAAAAAAAAGTAGGTAGAACATGAGTAAGGAGCAGTTTGCGACTATTTGTAACATTTTGCAGTTTTTTTTTCTCCTGATTTGCGCCTTTTCCGTTTATTTTTATTTAGCGGGCATTTTTCCGTTTGTGCTAATAAATTGGGATTATATTTGCGCATGATAAAGTGTTTTGTGTAAGCAAGTGCTATCAAAAGAGGTTGAAAAAATATTTGCAAAATTGCCCATTTTTATTCGCAATTTGCGCCTATGTACTATTTGAGTGTGAAATGTTTAGTATATTGCAATAGGAGCAAAGCACAAAAATAGTTTTGCACATAAAATATATTTGCGTTTTTTTAGTACATGTCCCTCATGATGTCATAGCCTGACGCCCACTAGAGGGGAGCCGTGAGTTGGAGCAGGGAGGAGTAAGATGGATCTATTGATCTCCTTCTAGGCCCCCTTGAATGGGAGAATGGACTTCTTGATTCTTCTCCCTGTACATCGCAGGGTGATGGGAGATTGTACAGGTAGAAGATGGAGGCATGCTTATTGCTAATAACTATAACTGTACAAACAAATCACACATCAAGGAATGTGAAGCGATGAGACAATATGGTTGACTTTGAAACTGAATCAACCAGGCAAGGATTTGAAAAGTGACCCTGCCATAGGCCAACCAATACCCAGAACGCAGGCTAGGGCAAGGGATAGAAAGCCAACTCACTGGAATCATCAACATAGACCCCTCCGGTGCTGATACAAACTTTCCGAGACACCAAGGGCAGGAGAGAGCCCAGGATTTTAAAGTCACTGACGTAGAAGAAGTAGTCCTCTGTTGGCGTGGAGGCGACTCTGGTCAGCTCCCGGCTGTCTGCATTCTTTATACCTGGCGGAAAGAAGAGATGTAAAGGGTTTGGGTTTTCCATTCTTGCCATCTATCTTGTCTTCGGCCCGTGTTAATTAATAGAAGCAAAAGTTAAAAACCTGGTGCCACCTCCCTGTGTAAACCCAACCCTTTATCTTTACAGATAGACGCTGGTTTACGCTAAGCGCTGCCTCTCAGCTGAGGCAGTGCTCATCTGATGCAGGCGCAAGCGGACACTGTAGAACAGGAGTTCACCCGACCCATCTGCTCAGTGTTGTGTTCTATGGAACCTTTACTGACCCGGCCATGGACCTTTGCCTATCCCCACCATAGAACTGGCTGTCATTTTAGCAGAGACGTATAAGCTATAACCCATGGTTGGCTGTTTAGCCACTCTACAGCTAATCTATCCTTCACTTCCACCGCTTGCAATCTTCTAAAATACATTTTACTTTCTTTAGTAAAAGGAAAACCTGTGACATTTTCCCAGCGTCTCTATGATTATTGAAGTGGCTCTGTCATCTAATGCCCAGGTTGTCACTTACCCACAGCAAACAGTTTGATTCCTTGAGCTTTGAGTCTCTGAGAGGCCTGGTCGACTTCATCTTGAGATTTCCCGTCTGTTATCAAAATAGCAACCTAAAAATACACGTCAATATCAGCAGAAACCAGACATGGCGTGAGGAACAAAGACGACATAACGTGTAATGGAGGCATGCGGGGTGAAAATGTAATCAGCTTCGAAGGTTGCGTCCATTTTCAGGTGTAAGCCCTTTTAAAATCCAACCCCTTTTTAAACACCAAGATTGGACAGGAGGCTACCTTAGGAACATCAGGACGGATTCTAGTTGGTCCGAAGAAATTATCAGTAGCGTATCTTAGCCCAGCTCCTGTCCGCGTGTTGCCTCCTTTATAGCCCAGGCCGCGGATGGCCTGAAGAACTTCGGTTCCGTTAGGGTAACGTGAAAATGTAAATTCTGTTCTGCAGAGGAAAGAAAAGGCCCAGTTAGTATCAAAGAACCAAAAAAGGGATCAAGAGAGAGAAGCCTCTAGCAATGCAAATGACTGATAAAACCCAACTATATTTGGCCCGGAGTTGTTTAGAATCTTTGCTCTGTATAGCTCTATCAGGGGGCAGACATGTTGTTTAGAATCTTTGCTCTGTATAGCTCTATCAGGGGGCAGACATGTTGTTTAGAATCTTTGCTCTGTATAGCTCTATCAGGTGGCGAACATGTTGTTTAGAATCTTTGCTCTGTATAGCTCTATCAGGAGGTGGACATGTTGTTTAGAATCTTTGCTCTGTATAGCTCTATCAGGGGGAGGACATGTTGTTTAGAATCTTTGCTCTGTATAGTTCTATCAGGTGGGGGACATGTTGTTTAGAATCTTTGCTCTGTATAGCTCTATCAGGTGGCGGACATGTTGTTTAGAATCTTTGCTCTGTATAGCTCTATCAGGAGGTGGACATGTTGTTTAGAATCTTTGCTCTGTATAGCTCTATCAGGGGGAGGACATGTTGTTTAGAATCTTTGCTCTGTATAGTTCTATCAGGTGGCGGACATGTTGTTTAGAATCTTTGCTCTGTATAGCACTGTCAGGGGGAGGACATGTTGTTTAGAATCTTTGCTCTGTATAGTTCTATCAGGTGGCGGACATGTTGTTTAGAATCTTTGCTCTGTATAGCTCTATCAGGGGGCAGACATGTTGTTTAGAATATTTGCTCTGTATAGCTCTATCAGGGGGCGGACATGTTGTTTAGAATATTTGCTCTGTATAGCTCTATCAGGGGGCGGACATGTTGTTTAGAATATTTGCTCTGTATAGCTCTATCGGGGGCGGACATGTTGTTTAGAATATTTTGCTTTGTATAGCTCTATCAGGGGCAGCCATGAGGTTGTTTAGAATCTTGGGTCAGATAAAGGGATACCCGACCCATCTAACCCAAGATGTCTGCTTCCTTATAGTGATATAGAAGCAGATTGGGCTCAATAAGTACTTAATTTATATTCTTTCATTAAAAACATTCACTTTAAAGTGTCTACTGTTGATTCAAACTTTCAATTAACAAAAAAAGTTTTTTGTCTATATTTCACTTATATTGTTGCACCCCGGCTCGGTATTCTTACCTGGGATCATCGCTGTATTGTATTACTCCAAAGCGCACCCCTTCTTCGCTAACAACATTTACGAAAGGGATAACCAGCCCTTCCATAAAGGACCTGATCATACGGAAGTTCGCCCTTCCAATACTGGAGGATCCATCCACGATGAACACGATGTCGGAATCATAGATATTGTCGCACCTCGCTGCAGATTAGGAGAAATAAAAATACAAGGGAATTTAGATGAAATAAGGCAAGAAATCCTGTCCATGGAGCACTGTTTGTTTGACATTATAGTAGACTGAAACTGACATTTGGAATTCTGATGCAAACACAGCTGTAAACTCACTCAAACCACACACTTTGCTCTCCTCGTTTGTAAAGGGAGAGATCTAGAGATGGGCAAAGAGAGAGAGATACAAAGGTACAGTAACAAACTGTGACACAAAGTAAGCAATGAACAAGAACACAAAGAACAAGAGGTCACCCCCTGAGACTGGAAGAGCAAAGATTTCATCGACAGCAAAGGAAGGGATTCTTTACGGTAAGGACAAACAAGTTATGGGACTCACTGCCAAGAGAGGTAGTGCTATCAACCACAATAGATGCATTTAAACATACAGGGCTATTAAAAATAGAATAAGCATTAATAATAGAGCTTATTGATCCAAGGAGAAATCTGATTGCCCTTTGGAGTCAAGAAGGAATCCTTCTTGTCCAGTAGTCCCTCTACCACAAGAGCATAACAATTGGTCTTAGAGGAGCAGTAGGAGGTTAGAAAGCTCCTTAAAAAGATATTATCTGGTGTCTGATACTCACGCGAAACACCTGTTTAGGGTTTGAAAATACCTGCAATTCTTTTAAAAATCAAAACATGTCTCTAAAACATCTGAGATGGGCAGGATTGTCTTGGCATTCGGTGGTGTAAGCAAATGTCGCTACATATAATAATGGTATAAGGTGTGCTTACCTTCTGAGAAATGTTAAAAAAGGGAGCATGTTAAATGGTTTATACATTGGTCGTGTTTTATTTAATCCATCATGTTTGAATTGATCACTGGTTATATTGTGCAGAAGCCAAGCACTAGGAGATGTATTTGGTGGCTTGCCGCTGATGAACTGGCCATGTGACAGGCAAACGTTTGTTAATGCCCCTCCTGTTGACAGACCAATAAGGGAAGCCCTTGGACAGGCCACACCCACAAGCAGACACAGCAGGAAGTGTCCTAGTGCTTGTTTTTTTCCACCTTGTATATCAGTCATTTCTTAAGATGGAAGAGACAAAGAGGGTTATTTCTAAGGGTCCGTTCTGGGGAAAAGTTCTAAAAGTGTTTCCATGGTGACAGCTCCACATTTAGTCTTTGACCCAGCGTTGACATTAACGCCATATTTTCCATCAGCAGTAGCTCAGCGATATAAATTACACCATGTATAGCTGCTGACTGGATTGTGGTTACAGGGGGTCCTGCATTCTGTGACCCCCGCGGGGACTGAATAGAGCATTTTAGCAGAATGCGTTCCAGTTGCCATGGAGTGAAAACAGAGGGGCTAGCACTGAAAATTCACAAAGTAGTGGAACATTCTTATGTGTTTGCACTGAGCACACAGAGGCTCTGAAAGGCTGGGGTTTGTTTGTATTCCGTCTGCGCATGTATAGACATCATACACACGTGTGTTTGCAAATTCAGAATGATTAGGTGAATTCACAGACAAGTATTACACGCAGAGATCACTTCCATATAACAGAGCAGAGCTGGATTTATAGTGCTATATGAGCAAAGCATAGGGGGCAGCATGGGCCATGTCTCTATGGATATGTATGTATACTTTCCAACTATTGACCTGGGAGATAGGGGTGCCAGGGGCGGAGCTTGGGAGGTCGGGTGTCAGCGCTATCACTCTTGTGCGGTAGATGCTGTCACGCTAACATGCATAATGCTGCACATGCCCAATAACCAGTCTCTTGTGTCCCTGACACCGAAGAATTCGATTTTTACTGCAGGATTGAAGTTACAAGTCCCACTGTCCCAATTAGAGGGGCAGAGTTAGAGCTCAGCGGGACAGCGGGATTACCTCCCAAAATTCATGACTGTCTCGTGTAAAGCAGGGCAGTTGGGAGGCATGTATTTGTGTTCCACATACTGCCATGATTCATAGGACCTGCCATGATTAATGAATTGGATGGTGTCTGTGTGTATATACATCCTACATACTGCCATCTCAAAGGACCTGCCATGATTAATGAATTGGATGGTGTCTGTGTGTATATACATCCTACATACTGCCATCTCATAGGACCTGCCAAGATTAATGAAGTGGATTGTGTCTGTGTGTATATGCATCCTACATACTGCCATCTCATAGGACCTGCCAAGATTAATGAATTGGATTGTGTCTGTGTGTATATACATCCTACATACTGCCATCTCATAGGACCTGCCATGATTAATGAACTGGACTGTGTCTGTGTGTTTATACATCCTACATACTGCCATCTCATAGGACCTGCCATGATTAATGGATTGGATTGTGTCTGTGTGTATATACATCCTACATCCTGCCATCTCATAGGACCTGCCATGATTAATGAATTGGACTGTGTCTGTGTGTATACATCCTACATACTGCCATCTCATAGGACCTGCCAAGATTAATGAATTGGATGGTGTCTGTGTGTATATACATCCTACATACTGCCATCTCATAGGACCTGCCAAGATTAATGAATTGGATGGTGTCTGTGTGTATATACATCCTACATACTGCCATCTCATGGGACCTGCCATGATTAATGAATTGGGTTGTGTATGTGTGTATATACATCCTACATACTGCCATCTCATAGGAGATATGTTGTATTCCTTCGGTACCAAGAATGATGCAAAATGCCCCCTCTCTTTATACCCTCTTTGGCCACTGGAAATGTTGGGTGGTGTGTTACATGCGCCGTACTGGCTTTATTTGTACTTACCTTGCTGCTGGGCAGAGTTTTCTTGAAAGAAAAGCAAAGAATGTAGTGTTATCAGCAGGGCAGTGAAACCCCTCATCTTCTGAGTCTGCAAGAGATTAAACAAGACCTCTGGGTTATGACAAGACATGAACAGTGGTTCACATCTGCAATGGACATTCCTAGAGCGGCTCCCGTTTACACATCACCAATGGAGCCATCAGTCTAAACCACAAGCAATCAGGCATTGGTGCAAAAGAGGAACAGTCAGCAGGAAGATTCCATTGGTTTCCATGGTGACTGCTCCACAATTTAGAACCTTGCCCCACTGTGTAATGCACTGCACACAAGCAGCAGCCACCCAGGACACTCCTGGCATCACTTCCTTCCAGGCATTATGGCAGCCGGCTGATAATGATCACATCAACATCCTTTTAATGAAGAAGCTTTAACTAAATATTTCTTGCGGGATTTAGATAATGGTTTGGAGAAGTTGCTTTAAAGAGAAGCTTCTCTAAACAAAGGTTTCCGCCTGTGCAAATTCTTCCTTTTCATTCACAAGGGATTTATCAGACCCCACAAGTGTAGATGACGTAGCCCAGGTTCAGCCCCCTTACAAAAACCCATTAACTAGAGTATTAGAAGCAGAGGGCAACCCCGGCCTGGGGCCAGTGAAAACATTAAAGCCGGTGACTTCTATGGTGTCTACCTTGACAAGTGATTTTGACATTCCCTAAATTCCTTGACAGTCATCACATTGGTTTGGACCATTTAGCCTTTCGCATACACTGTACCACTCAGATCATGGCTTCTGTCTGCTCTGATTTTCAATACACAAGAACTAAAGTATGTAAAAAATAATCATTATTTATTATTTACGTAAAGGACAACCATCGGTAAACCAAAAAATATAAAAAAGAAGAATTTCTGTTTAATTGAAAGAATAAAAGTACCTTATTGAGCCCTCTTTGGCTCCGTATAGCTTTATCATGGGGGCGGACATGTTATTTAGAATCTTTGCTCTGTATAGCTCTATCAGGGGTGGACACGTTATTTAGAATCTTTGCTCTGTATAGCTCTATCAGGGGGGCAGACATGTTGTTTAGAATCTTTGCTCTGTATAGCTCTATCAGGTGGGCGGACATGTTGTTTATAATCTTTGCTCTGTATAGCTCTATCAGGTGGGCGGACATGTTGTTTATAATCTTTGCTCTGTATAGCTCTATCAGGTGGCGGACATGTTGTTTAGAATCTTTGCTTCTTATTGCTCTATTGGGGGGAAGTAGGGTTGCCACCTTTTCTTCAAAAAAATACCGGCCTTGGTACTGTCTCCATAGACTTAAAATTGGCCTGATGCCAATTTTTTACCGGCCTGCCGGTAAAATACCGGCCAGGTGGCAACCCTAGGGGGAAGACATGTTGTTTAGAATCTTTGCTCTGTATAGCTCTATCAGGGGGCAGACATGTTGATTATAATCTTTGCTCTGTATAGCTCTATCAGGGAGCAGACATGTTGTTTAGAGTCTTTGCTTCGTATTGCTCTATCAGGGGGCAGACATGTTGTTTAGAATCTTTGCTCTGTATAGCTCTATCAGGGGGCAGACATGTTGTTTAGAATCTTTGCTCTGTATAGCTCTATCAGGGGGCGGACATGTTGTTTAGAATCTTTGCTCTGTATAGCTCTATCAGGGGGCGGACATGTTGATTAGAATCTTTGCTTCGTATTGCTCTATTAGGGGGCGGACATGTTGCTTAGAATCTTGGGTCAGATGAAGGCAGATCTGACCCACCTGACTCAAGATTCTAAACAGAATGTCCGCCCCCTGTACAGAGCACAGAGGGCTCAATAAAGTACGCTATTTGTATTCTTTTTTAAATCATTTCTGTTTAAAAATCTTTCAATCAAACAGAACTTAATTTTTTCCGACAGTTGTAAACAAATATACATATAAAATATTATTATTTAGACTTTACAGAGGAATTTAAGACATCAGAGGATTCGCAGGTCGCTACCTGCCACTTTCAGTTATGACAGAGACTATAATTAACAGCGCCCTGAAGACACACACAGCGCTAATAATGGGTGATGTCACTCTTGCCGTAGCTATTGTCCGCACGCAGACAGTGCTTGGGAGGACTGGCAGAAGTGTTGGGGCTGGCATGCAATTTAAATAAAAAAGACAGAGGATTCAGTGAGAAATCTTCTTTATATACAATACAACGATCCTGCAAAACATTTTACACCCAGTTGCTTTGTATTTTAAAGTGGTGACATCACTTATACCTTTTATTCAATCCAATAATGTGACATAGAGGATACTGCACTATAGCTGTACCTGGGATATTAGAAGTTACCTCTGTAACACTATCATTTTATTTGATATAGATATATTTTCAGAGTCCATATGTACCTCTGGTAGTGTGGAGCTCAGCTGTGGGTTGAAGTTCTAAAAATGGTCCCCATGGAAACCAATGGAATGTTCCTGCTGATGACATCACTTTTAGAATTTTACCCCAGAAGTGATTTTGATACATATAAAGGTAAATATAAATGCACTTTATATTGGTTGTCACCTGTTCTATCAAACGCCTGTTCTATCAAACGCTGTAGCCATTGTTTCTATTGTCACCTTAAAAAATTGCCTATTTTAAATGCCCCAGTGTATCATCTCCAGCACTTACTGCCCCCTTCCATATCACAAATGAAAAAAGTGGGTCAAGTTACCTTCCCTCGCAGAGCTCCTGAAATAGGGAATAAACTATAATCATAAATAGATTATAAAATAACACCACCGCTCTATAAAACAACACATTGCAACTAGAGTCATAACTAGATAACTACCACTTTAAAGCAGATTTAAAAAGTGAATATTCCTATAGTTCATAATGGCGCAGGGGTATTTACTAAAATATGACATCTTCTGTAGAAAAACCACTTTACACTACAAACACATCAACCATTTGTTATGATAAAAGGTGAAAAATCTCCATTGATTCTCTCTTTGAAGATCTGAATAACTTGTCCTCTATTCTCAATCAGGGAAGATGATCAATCTGCCACCGTGAGCTCACAGCCTGGGAATGTGGGATCTCCCCAGCCTTTCAGTGTCTCTCTATAGCAGTGTCATGAAGGATTTATCACTCTCTTTTTTTTGGGGGGGGGGGGGGGGGGGTTGTATTGTAACCACATCCAGGTTAAAGATTAACCACAAACACTTTGAGAGGAATGAGGGAAGAAAAGAATACTTTTTACAGGACATATAAATAATGAAATCCTTATAAACAGGCCTCTCGGTACAGACTGTGCGCCCTTTATTATAATAATCACACTGACAGGGACTCAGCAGAAATACCTGTAGGTGCCAAACAGAACAATTAGGGATTTGGTAGCGGTCCAATTCTGGAGCTTTAAACCTCCCAAAATAAATATACGGTATATTTTTGGGGGGGTTGGTGGGGCTGGCTGAAGGCGTGGCTGCATTTTTAGGTGACTTTATGTCCATTTGAGAGCTATTTGTGAAGTTTGAAAAGCTATTATATTTAGAATAAGAATAATAGATTTTACATTGTATAATATTTACAAAACCTGATTAATAAACAAATTCACTGCTTTACTGCTTGGAGCTCCTAGAAAAATACATAGGGACACCAGAGGAGGAAAGAGGGACAGAGGGATTTAGAGCAAATCTAGGGACTGTCCCTCCTAAATAGGGACACTTGGTAGGGATGAATCTCTGTGTATTAATAGTGAGTGTCACATGCAGGGTAGGACGTGTCACAGCCAATCAGAGCTAGGGCTTGCATCGCTTGTCTGATAAGAGCTGTTGGATTCGGTGGTCTCTCTGTGCTAGTGCAGACCCCATCGGTCGCAAAGAGGATTAACAGATGGGACTCGGCACTAGCAGAGAGAGACGGGCGCCGACGGTCGGAGGATAATCTGCCATGTGCGATCAACAGTACCTGCCAATTTATCTTCATACTAGAGGCACTACATTTTTAACTTGTGCTTCTAATATATATATATATATATATATATATATATATATTAGAAGCACTGGTGGAAAAAAAAGTACAAAAAAAAGTAGTGTAAGAAATTCCCCTCAAAATCTTGTATAAAAAATAGATATACTTTGCATCCCCCATGTGTTTCAAAAAGGAAGTAAACAGTGTAAAATGCCGAAAGCAGTCCAGGAAAAATTGGGAATGTTTGTGCAATCCGGGGGATGACAGTGCAGTATAACAGAGGCTCTCCTGGAAATGTATATACCAGCCGTGCATCCGAGCATGTTATTCCCATCACATCCCTGTACTAACTGAGCTGTTCCACAAAGCTAATCAATGATCCAGCACTGAAAGGCCAGCTCAGATAAAACATAACTGCTTTAAAAAAAATGAACAAAAACCCTCTAAATATTTGCAAATATTGAAAAAATTAAATGGTAACATGCATCCATCTGTAAGGATCGTATATTGTACTGTGCTATGGATTATGTTAGTGCTTTGTGAACACAACAATACATAGAAAAAAGGCTTCAGCATGATAAAGACTAACATTTTAAAACATAATCCTTCAAAAAATAAAACAAATTTTTTTTGGAAATATCTGATTCTGGAGAGATACTTAATTGATTGTATATATCAGCCCATATGTATTGTTATATATTGATTGTCCAAATCCTGACCAGATTTCCTTTTTAAATCCTTGGGAATATTGCCCTGATTTATCTTTTCTGCGGGCAGGATTATTTGTAGTCACATGACACAAGAAACTGAACCCCACGGATTGTATACATGGAATATATTTTATGGAAAGGCCAAGATATTTATCACATCGTTGTGGGACTTGGGAAAAGCAATCTTTTGAGGTTTACATCTGTAACTGTGATTGGGAAGCCCAGATCTGATTGACTGATTGAATTTGTCCAGAGCACTATCCAGTGGCAGTTTGGTGGGTTTATTTAGGCTTCAGGGGGTTTTTTTGTATTTCTCTCCTCCTACCTAGGAAGCCCATAGGCCTTTTCTGTCATTGTTTCAATTGAAACTGTCCTTCTACATCCTACAAGTTATGCTTTTGAGTAATGTGAGCCCCTTTAAATGAAAAAGTTGGACAAAAAAATGACCTTCCTTTTATTTCATTCATATAGAACTTCAACAATGAAAAAAAATCTGTGTATTTATTAAAAGAGCTAGATTCTACTTATATTTAATTTACTCACAAATATCAGGTCTGCAGCTCCTACTGATCCCCCCACTCAGCTCTCAGCATTTGGCTGGAACCTGGGAGGAAAAAAACCCAACATTATAAAATGTTTCAAAGAATAACTATACTTGTAGAGCGTGTATACTAATGTTATTATCTATTACAGAGCACACCTCTCCAACAGCTGTATGTCTAGGGTGGCCAGGTCAGCTAGAATGTAGAACACAAGTGAGTCCGGAGAGTACCAGTTAATTAATCAAAGTGGGGATCCCAAGACTCCAAATATGCCATAGCATGACACATGCTATGATTACACTGTACAGCCCAAATGCTAAGAGTCACCTCTGTATACAGACATAACATCTGTGAGTTTAGCAGTATAATCCTAACTCGGATAGGTGTGTCTCCCTCAGTAATGTATAGCCTGGGGCACAAAGGTGTGTCCCCCTTCAATTGCTGTACTTGTCCCTGATTTCTTAGTTAGAGGGTTCGTTGCTTACAGGCTTCGGTTTTTTGTCTGACTTAACCCTTGCGCTCCCAAATGGGCCTGTAAAGAATTCTTGCCGTCTATTTTTAGGATTTCTGCTGGCTTTTGTGTTTATCTCCCCCCCCCCGGGTCTGACTCCATCTATTATTTAGACAATTTGTAGGAAAATATACACAACGGTGTAGGGACAGTGCTGCTATCCAATGTGTTGAAAGGCTGGGATGTGGATAATGCATTAGACTACCACTCCCATGATGCTCGTCCACACTATGGCCTATCCAAGATTTAGCTTACCAAACCTAAAGATGTAATTATGTTGCAGGAAGCTCTTTACATTTAGGAGATTGAGTCCATAGTGTTTCATTGCATTTTATTGGATATGATTCAGTCTCCATACCAGCTTCTTAGGACAAGGAAGGTGGCATTTAGCAGAAAGCCACCAGATGATGGACCTCTTCCGTTGGACCTCATTGACCTTAGAAGGGTGCCAGATGTTAGTGGGCCCCAATGAGTTTAAACCAAATGACCACTGACTCAGCCTCCTAAATACTCATAGGTCTCACTTATTGGACTCTTATCAAACTAGTAAATTCCCAAGATCTTTTAGAGAATAACCAAGGTCACATTCTGGTGGACCTTCAAACCCCGTTGGGTGCTCAGGCAACATCAGGCCAAGGCAAAAAAAAAGCTTGTTACCCTGTGGATTTGTACCATTCGCCCTATTCATTAACATAAGTTCTCTATAATATTTTGGAGAGTCAGACTGCAGGAACATGTTACTTTTCTAGCCTCAAACTGATTTAGAAGAGTTTGGAGAATGTTCCTATAATTTGAAAGTGACCCAAGCTACCTCCATCACACAATCTAAGGCCTTCTACATTAAAACATGTGATATTCTGGCCTAGAGCATTAGCAGGAAGGTGAATTTACTAACAGAACAAATACTCTACTTCCATCACTACTTTGCTTAGAGAGCTGCATCACAAATGAAGGTTTCATCGTCCATCTCCAGAGTCAGGGAGAGATGATGTAATAACTTGTATTATCCAGTAGTGATCTTTCACTGAGATATATGATAGAAAGATTCATAGCTGTCTCTTCTAGCACATTTGCTACATTTTTTTTACATGTTGCTACATTTTTGACACATGCTCATCTTATCTCTCCCTTTATCTTTCTTCATTTGTCTCCCACCCTAAAAACATCACCCCAAGAGGCAGTCCAGGAATGAATTCAATGTTTCTAGCCATTTTTCTACAACTCCCACAATGCTCAGATTCCCTAACCCTGGTATGGGGGCGAGGGTGATATTAGCTCAGATATAAAACAGTGCTTGCACCTAAGCCTACAAGGTGCATATATTTAATATGACCGGATAACCTTAAAACAATATTACCTAAAACTGCTGTTTATACATAATCCCCAAAAACTCACTTGCCTTAAAAACCAAACTACAAGTCTCATGGTTAAACTTGTAATAATGGGAATTGTAGATCACCAAGAGCGAGAGAGTCTTAGATTGTCTGTCCAAACTGAATAGCAATCTGTTATGTTACACAGAGTTGATCTAACTAAACAGTTTTTATTTGAGGGGGAAAGGTTTAAAAGTAATAAAAGGAGGTATTACTTTACTGAGAGGGTAGTGGATGCATGGAATAGCCTTCCAGTAGAAGTGGCAGGGGTTAAAACAGTGAAGGAGTTTAAGCATGCATGGGATGGGTATAAGGCTATCCTAGATATAAGATAAGGCCAGGGACTAATGAAAGGATTACTTTACTGAGAGGGTAGTGAATGCATGGAATAGTCTTCCAGTAGAAGTGGTAGAGGTTAATACAGTGATGGCGTTTAAGCATGCATGTGATAGGTATAAGGCTATCCTAGATATAAGATAAGGTCAGGGACTAATGAAAGTATTACTTTACTGAGAGGGTAGTGGGTGTATGGAATAGTCTTCCAGTAGAAGTGGTAGAAGTTAATACAGTGAAGGAGTTTAAGCATGCATGGGATAGGTATAAGGCTATCCTAGATATAAGATAAGGTCAGGGACTAATGAAAGTATTACTTTACTGAGAGGGTAGTGGGTGTATGGAATAGTCTTCCAGTAGAAGTGGTAGAGGTTAAAACAGTGAAGGAGTTTAAGCATGCATGGGATAGGTATAAGGCTATCCTAGATATAATATAAGGCCAGGGACTAATGAAAGTATTACATTACTGAGAGGGTAGTGGATGTATGGAATAGTCTTCCAGTAGAAGTGGTAGAGGTTAATACAGTGAAGGAGTTTAAGCATGCATGGGATAGGTATAAGGCTATCCTAGATATAAGATAAGGTCAGGGACTAATGAAAGTATTACATTACTGAGAGGGTAGTGGATGTATGGAATAGTCTTCCAGTAGAAGTGGTAGAGGTTAATACAGTGAAGGAGTTTAAGCATGCGTGGGATAGGTATAAGGCTATCCTAGATATAAGATAAGGTCAGGGACTAATGAAAGTATTACTTTACTGAGAGGGTAGTGGGTGCATGGAATAGTCTTCCAGTAGAAGTGGTAGAGGTTAATACAGTGAAGGAGTTTAAGCATGCGTGGGATAGGTATAAGGCTATCCTAGATATAAGATAAGGCCAGGGACTAATGGAAGGATTCAGATAATTGGGCAGACTAGGGCTGGATGGTTCTATGTTTTTATGCTTCCTGTGTTGTGAAGTATTTGCCATTTTTACATGGTGACCACTAGGTTGCGCTCACGAGAGCCAAGACACATAGTTCAGGCCACGTGGACATGCCCACACAGGCCACCACTGAACTATCAAAAGAACCAGTGATAGTAAGAGTTTTACTCATGAAAGGAAGGGATATTCAGCTGAATGGGAGAGTTTCTCCAGCTCGGTTATTCTGGCCTAAAGTTTGACATTCTCTCATTCATGAATAAAGCCCTATATAACACGGGGCGCTGCTTTAGACAATGGAATTCACACCCCCTCACGGCCAGGTGATCTCCTGAGAAAAATGCACGAAAGCTTCAGGGCAGGAGAGAGAGAGAGAGAGAGACGCAGGTGAATCTCAACTCATTCTACCTGTGAAATGGAGTGGAAAATAAAATAAAAAAATCTCCTACATGTTTCTCTCTAATAGTGAACGGACTCTGTCACCTAAACACTGCTCACACTGTGAATGTAAATGATTATTAGCAGAACTGCATCAAAATCCATAAAATCAGATAAATATGTTTTGCATAAACGTATATTTGAAATGTGTCTGTGGTGGCTCCAGCTTATGACATCACCTTGTGGCTCGGTCTGAATTACCAGATTTTCCATTGACAAATTGTTCGTTTGCATTTCAAGCCACAGGTGATGTCATAAGCAGGAGACGGCACAGACATTGAAAAACATATATTTCTTTTATTGTATTCTGCAGCCAATCGTTTTTTTTTTAAATCATTTTGTATTCTCTACATTCGCTGTGTGTTTAGATCTCTTAAAGCCGTTCTCCAGAGTCTTGCATGTGCTACAAACCTCACTATGGAAGGATGTAGCAAACAGACAATGAGGTGGAAGAGGTCAGGTGAGTACCACACTATCGTCATTCTGCGTTTTATGAAATGGGGGTTTTCCTGCTCCAATTTAACGGGCACCACTGGAGCTCTGAGCATTTAAAAGGCATTCATTGTGCAAGTGCCAAAAAAATACATGCCCTCTCTATTAAAGACATGCCCCCTGTATTAAAAACATGCCCCCTGTAAAGACATGCCCCCTGTATTAAAGACATGCCCCCTCTATTCTTTCTCCAGCCTGGGCAGAAACTGTAAAGTTTGTGACTCTCCCCCTTTATCTACCAGGCCCCCAATACCTCCTATGAAGAGGGTTTACACAGATACATATAGATACATACCTTTTGCTTTATAAATACTGATTATTGTTTCATTAATCATCTTACGGGGTTTCCAATATATTTTGGTGGTTCAGTAGTTTATTGATTTAACCCAATCCTATAACTTCTGCCATTCAGTGGACTGGAGAGGGGATTATGTTCCCTTATGATGCACCGTCAAATATTTGGCAGCTTGCCGGGGGCCTGGACTGGCTACAAGGACATCACTGGATAAACAAGGTTTCATTGGTTTTAGAACACTGCTACTGAGGGAATTGGGGTCCAACAGGTGTAGAGCCTTTTCCAGGTCTACCCTAACACGATGCCCAATAATTACACAGGATGGGACTATGGAGCCTCAAAAAGTAGCTGCTGATCGTCCAATGCTAGTCAAAACAATGATGTCATGGGGCAAGGTCTATGGCCACACAGGGTTATGTGCACCACAGACCATGTAGCAGCTCCCAAAGATTACAAACCATTATCAAACGTCACTGCAGATCCCACTTCTGACGCTGACATGTCTAAGCTCATTTAGGGATGATGTCATGTCTCAGGTCTCCTCCCCCTGAGGTCTTCCCTGGAGCCTGTTAACCCATGCTGTGCTTTATCGCGTACCACGAAAAACAGAAGCAATGTAACAGGTCTTGTGGCACTAACACTGACAATGTGCCTGCAACTGGACAGAGTGCATTTATCCAGCCCATGGCTCTCAGAATATGTTCGTGAGCAAGGACGTTCTGGATAAATGAACTCTTCCATGACATACTCCAGGAGAAGCTTCTCTTCTTCAATACATATCATTAACATTTCTTCTCCAGATTATTATGCATTCCTTTTTATGTTTAAGCTCACCCTCCACATACAGATGTCACTTGAAAGCTTTCTGGACCTCACAATGAAAATCTAAATATTGCTGTGATTAATATAAACTGTTTACCCCCATCTGTCTCTCCAGTTTACATGTAATATGTGCCTTGTTTCAATTGTAACAGGAAAACCCATGAAAATGCTCGATACTGGCCGATAATCCCAGTTATTTAGTCCCGGTCTTCAGATTCCATAGCGTTTCCCACGCTGTTCTAGAACAAATTTGAACACTTGGCTAAGCACACCTGCCCTGTTTTCAAACCACACACAAGTGTGAAAGATCTCACTGTACATTGATCTTCTGGAGGGGATGTATGGTGCCAGATTAATGTTTGTGGGTAAATGGCACCGAGCGTCCAAAACATATAAAACAACTAAAAAAAAAAGAGCTTGGAATAACACTATATAAAACTTGGAGGTGACATAAAGAGCAGGATTAAGAGCCTCAATCTACAGCCCGCGAGACGTAGAGACAGACAGAGAATATGAACAAGGTGAACAAAATAAAGTGTAGACCTTTAAAGATCTTGAAAGATGTAAAACAAATATAGTAATCCATCCAAAACTCAGCAGCAAGCGACCGGGTCACCATTACCTATTACGACACAAGAATTGGTGTTCATTTAATTGATATCCATTTTCTTGATAAGATCCTTGGGTTTTTGGGTGTGTTAGGTAACGATTGCCAGGTTAAAAGGAGGATCCACTTTCCGAAATAGAACCTCCACTGTCTGAAATAGAACCTCCAATGTCTGAAACAGAACCTCTTCTGTCTGAGATAGAACCTCCTCTGTCTGAAATAGAACCTCCACTGTCTGAGATAGAACCTCCACTGTCTGACTCTGAGATAGAACCTCCACTGTCTGACTCTGAGATAGAACCTCCACTGTCTGAAATAGAACCTCCTCTGTCTGAGATAGGACCTCCACTGTCTGAGATAGAACCTCCACTGTCTGAAATAGAACCTCCTCTGTCTGTGATAGAACCTCCACTGTCCGTGGTAGGACCTTCACTGTCCGTGGTAGAACCTCCACTGTGCCAATAGTCTATTACCCTGTTGTAGGTACTTATTCCTTTGCAGTGGAGCACTGAACAACATTAACTCATTATTACCCTCTCACATGTAGCACAAATCACAGAAAGTCTCCTTCTTTGAAGTGGGAGAAAGTCTTTCATGCATTATGTCTTGTTACCATAATACAACAGGGAAGAAGCCCCATTGGCAATGACTGGCATAGCCTCTGTGCTGTACTACAACTCTTGTAATAGAGGGGTTAATATGGTAACAATAGCAGGTGGTGTTATGGAGGGGCTAATATGGTAACAATAGCAGAGGGTGTGATAGAGGGGCTAATATGGTAAGAATAGCAGGGGGTGTAATAGAGGGGCTAATATGGTAACAATAGCAGGAGGTGTACTGGAGGGGCTAATTTGGTAACAATAGCAGGGGGTGTAATAGAGGGGCTAATATGGTACCAGTAGCAGGGGGTGTTATGGAGGGGCTAATATGGTAACAATAGCCGGGGATGTAATAGAGGGGCTAATATGGTACCAATAGCAGGGGGTGTAATAGAGGGGCTAATATGGTACCAATAGCAGGGGGTGTAATAGAAGGGCTAATATGGTAGCAATAGCAGAGGGTGTAATAGAGGGGTTAATATGGTAACAATAGCAGGGGGTGTAATAGAGGGGCTAATATGGTACCAATAGCAGGGGGTGTAATAGAGGGGCTAATATGGTACCAATAGCAGGGGGTGTAATAGAGGGGCTAATATGGTACCAGGGGGTGTAATAGAGGGGCTAATATGGTACCAGGGGGTGTAATAGAGGGGCTAATATGGTACTAGGGGGTGTGACTCTTAACGTCTCAGATGGAGCTGTAACACTTACTGACAGTAGGTTATGAAATACAACTCTATCCCTTTGTAGAAAGTACACAGTGCTTTCCAAGTCGTTTTTTGAATCACTGAATCCCTACAAACAGATTTACCAAACACTCATAAAGGACAACTGTGAGAACTTTTTTTTACTTCTGTTCTGAATACACCATTGTAAACATTTGAAATAGAAATGCTTTGATGAAAGTATACAAGTAAAGTACCTTACTGAGCCCTCTCTAGCCCTCTCTATCGGGGGCAGACATGTTTAGAATCCTGGGTCTGATGAAGGAAGATCTGACCCATCTGAACCAAAATATCTACCCCCTTATAGTGCTGTACAAGCAGACAGTGTTCAACAAGGTCCTGGATTTGTTTTTAAAATTCCATACCTTTCATGTAATCATTAAATTAAACATAACTTGTTTTTTCCCCAACAATTTAATTCCGATTTTCTCTTGAACAAGTATCCCGAAAAAATCAGCCCTTTCCTATCGAACTCCAATAACTTCTAAAATCCAGCTGGATCTTAAGTAGCCTTTCTGTTGTACAGAGGCACACATACCGCTGGTGAGAAAGTAGCACTGTAAGAAGCTAAAACACTGAATCACTTATCTAGACATGTTACAAAAAACGTAAAAATAAGCAGAATGATTACCTTTGTCGTACACGCATAATCCAAACGTCTCAATCCCCTTTATTCGGTTTTTGGAAAACCCAAGCTGGCCACTCCTGTCCTAACAAGTCTAAAGGATTTGTGAAAGAGATTCCTTCTTTTTCTTCTTCTTTTGGATGATATCTCAGCACGGAGGAGGATTTTTTTCTCTCTCTCCCCTTCTTATGCTTAAGACACAAAGTTATTGAAGAGGTTCCCCCTGTTAAGCTTCCTTCCAGATTTTTCCCTCTTCTCTGATTCTTCTTTCTGTCGTTCTCTCTCCCAGAATATCTTTTTTTTTTTCTAAAAATGTACCCTAAAGGCAAAGAAAAAAGTCTGTGCATTGTAATTAATCCCCGATTCCCCACCCCCTGCTCTTCCAGCCAATAGCTAGAATGCTACGTAAATCTCTCAGGTGAATTTATATTGAATTCCGTGGGGGACACAATTTATTCTTTAGCATACAATAAATACAAATACAGATGGTTTAATGAACTTGGTGTCATTTTGTATCATTCTGTTTCTGCAGTGTGCTATATAAATTGTCTTTCTAGGTAATAAACATCTAATTATTTTATGTTGTGAGTTTTTTAATCTAAGTTACAAAAATCTTAGTTTGCAAGAAGTTTAAGGGAACTGAATACAGTTTATGTGAATTCATTTTGGTTAAATCAACTTGATTTTTTTTTTTTATTGTGACAGTTTATATGCTGTCTCACACACAGATCCACTTATATATATATTTTTTTTATATACAGTATTTCTTTAATTTCTTTAATCGATTCTTAGATGCACCATAATTCCAGTAGACCAACAATAGCAGCTGTCTGGAGCAGGAAACGCACATCCTCTCTCTTGGCTGGCTGTAGCGCGGCCGTGACAGTTTGGTGTAGTACCAGCAACAAAGTGCGCAACACATCATCACGCCACCTCCATCACTCTTACGCTTGTTCAACAATTCGGCAAATTGTAAAACTGCCATTTTAAGATGCCATCGATTCTAAGTTCTCAGAGTAGTTTACACTGGATAAAAAGGTCTCAGAATCGAAGAAATACTGTAAATAATTTTTTGGGGGGCAGCTGGTCATTTCTGTGAATATCATTGAGCTTCTTCATTCCTTGTAAAAAGGAGGCATTTAGCAAAAATAGCCCAAATGGCTGGTCAACTCACCCAACTCCACTTGGAACAACCAACCCCAATACAGTAAGTTTTTGTGCCCATTTCCAAGGATGCAATGGACACTTTGGTCTCGGTATAGTGTAACGGTTCGTGGTACACCCCAGCGGGGAGATTAAAGTGCCCTGATACACTAGTAATTAGAATTAGGTGTCGAGGACCCTTTCAAGAAACATCAACAAAAAGCACAATCTGCAGCAAGGAATCCCGACAGACCAGAATTTAGAGAAAACCCCATTGTGTCGAAATCGGAACAACTATAAAATCTGGTCCATTGGGTTTCTGGGAAGACTGGCTTGGCGGCCAATGTTCTACAGAAATGATGTTGACCATATGGAAAAAAAGAGGAATTTTTTTTTTTTTGCAAACTGAAAGAAACATTCCTTTTAAAGATTTGTAGTTTGCGAGATATTTGGAAGATCTGTTTCTCCCATGTGACAATGTGTCACTACAAATAGACATTTTGGAGTCATGCCACCCACATCGCAGGTGTCTTCACAATAATGTCTGAATGGCAGCTGTGCGCTGTCTGAAGAGCAATCATTGATATCTCTGCAATAACAAGTTACATCAAGGTCCCTCTTCTCATATTTACTCATTCAGTCTGGCTCCTTGAGTACTGTTACGGCTTCTAGTGCTTAGTCACCTCTTGAACCATCCTGCAATGTCTAGCAGACTCCCGACAACAGACTGCATTTATTTTTTTGGTATATCCAAGTAATAAAGAGGGGAGGTGTAAAATAACTGCAAGTTATGTATAAAGAGTCATATAGACAAAGTTCTAAGTATAATTGGTGCAATAACCACAGAAACCAGTAGACTATTGCAACTGATAGTTCTTCTATTGAACTCCACCCCAAAATTGTTCCTCATACAAAACCACTTTTAGTATTAATTGGACATGGTGAATAGGGGGTCACCACACACCATTAGATTTTCGTGAGCTATATGTCATGCTGAGATAAATGCCTAGTAGATGTACAGGTCATGAGTTATTTCTATTTTATTTGTACTTTAGAAGAGAACGTATAGGGTGACAGCTTTCTCGGGGGTGCCTGGTCGGCTAACCAAGGTTTCGTTAGATATCTGGTAATGTAGCAAACCCCTTACATGGGGTAGGGTTACAAATCTCCCCTTCTCTGATATATCATAAGGGACCTGAGACCATTCATGGGCCACTTGTTCATTTGGATGGATCTCATGGAGAACCAAAGCTTCCAGAAAGAGCGATTCATGATGAAACCCAAGAAGTAGGACTTATTTTAAAACTTTAGAGGTTCGTTATGCAAGCCAGAATAAACATTATACGTTCGACATACTATATTTATAATTTCCTGTTCTGAAACAGCAATTTATAGAACCTACTCTTTAACAAATAAACCAGTACGAGTTGGGGTGATCCGACACCAGAACAAAAACACAAATACAAAAAAAAAAAAAACCCCACAAAAACCACCAGTTGACATAGCGTCTCAGAGAAACGGTGGAAAACTTCAACCTAGAGCAATAGAGGAAAAGAGACCATCAGATAAGTCAGTCAATGGCGCACGTCTGTAACCAAAAAATGTACAGATTAATAGGAAGAGAAAAGCGTTAGTAACCCAGAGGGCAAAGGAATTCCTCTGCGTGTATGTGTCTCAAATTACATGTAAAGGTCAGAGGTTTGCCTATCCAAGATTTGCAAATTGGTTTAATAACAAAAAGCAGGGGTGATTGTAGGTTTTGGGGGTCACAGAGCAAAAAATCAGGTGGGGAGGTCTGTCCCCCCATCTTCTTTTCTCATTGAAGTGCTGTGGGTGCTCCTCAGCTAGGGTGGTCCCCAAGAAGGCACACCATTTGCTCACATGGTAGCGCCATGAGAAATCGTCTAGGTTTTGGGCATGGTCGGGCAGCTCTGAAACTGGGTTTGATAAACCTGGTAGTGAGGTTCGAAAATGAAACAGAGAGAGACTCACCTGATTACAAGCAGCTTTCGAGACCACACACATATCCTAAAGAAGAAACAAGTGAAACTTTATACCACATCTGTCAAAGCATCAATTCTCCTGTCCTCTCTATCACACAAAACAAGTGCTATTATGTCAGGAACAACCCAAGATCCGAGCTTTACTTACAAGAGACCTTGGGATACAATTTGTTCAGACATCATGGAGGGCTGGGGCAATTCCCATTAAGGATCACTATTTAACACTGAATCCTTACATTTCTAAATGTGCAAAAACCTCCGATGCATCAGGATTAAACTTCACTTCTTTATCAAGGGCGATAAGGTCGGTCAATAGGACATCTTAAAAGGTTATACTGCGAATATAGAGAATAAAAAAAATGGTGAAAAATTATCTATAATTATCTATACATCATGCAGATGGATAAATATGATGTTTTTAATGTGTCTGTGGCTTGAAATGCAAATGACACACTTCCCACTAAAAATTAGTTGATTTGTATATCAGATCACAGGTGATGTCATCAATCAGAGACACCTCAATTAAAACACATATTTATTCTATTTCATGCATTTGCTCCAATCTGCCGACACAATGTAATGTATAAGTGATGTTTAGGTGACAGAGTCCATTTAAAGGTACAGTTCAGTCTACTGGTATCTGTGTAAGAATGTACAGTCCTCATTTCTCCGATTTCTCTTTTTTTCCACTCTTGGAGGGATTTAGTCTTCCTGACCTACAGACCTTTCCTCCAATCGTGTCATTCATCAACTAGAGCTACAGCTACTGAACAGATACTTGGTTTGACACAGAATAAAGGAAGTGTTCTGTCAATTTATCTTGTGTTTCACTACAAGTCGAAGGAAACTTATCCTGCACAGAGCAGTCACAATGCCTGGTCGGAGACATTGGATCAGTTTTTAAAACTGGGAAAACAATAGAAAATTGAGAATAAATGGGAGTCACTGAAAGGTTTTATTATAGGTTATTCCAAAGCTATTTCCGTAGTAGAATCTCACTTTTGTCTAGCTGGGGTGAAGAAATTTATTTTTAACTAATTGGGGAAAAATATTAGGAATCAAGGCCTCAAGTAC
Organism: Pelodytes ibericus; assembly: GCA_036172795.1. Lineage (NCBI taxonomy): Eukaryota > Metazoa > Chordata > Amphibia > Anura > Pelodytidae > Pelodytes > Pelodytes ibericus. The sequence goes on along the minus strand of CM069865.1, from coordinate 80,575,719 downwards.
GGATGGAACTAAAAAAATATAAAACATGCCCCAAAGTGGATGGGCTGTCTTTAAAAGTGGGTGGAGCCATATTGGTGGAGTGGGTGGGGCCAGTAGTGTATCTTCTACAAGGCTAACAAGGCCCTCGCCTAGGGCGGCACTTTGCCAGAGGGCGGCACTTTGCCAGAGGGTGTTAAAGCCCACTTCTGGTGCTTCAGACATTTGCTCCCTCCCCCACCGTTCAGCAAGATTTAGCTCCTTCCAGTTAATCGGGGTGATGGGGGCATTTAATGGACGGTAATGAAATTAGTGTGATGGTGACATGTAATGGGGGTGATGGGGCATATAATGTGTGTGCAATGTGGGTGATGGGGCATGTAATGGGGTGATAGGGCATTTAATGTGTGTGCAATGTGGATGATGGAGCATGTAATGGGGTGATAGGGCATTTATTGTGTGTGCAATGTGGGTGATGGGGCATGTAATGGGGTGATTGGGCATTTAATGTGTGTGCAATGTGGGTGATGGGGCATGTCGTAGGTGTGCAACGTGGGTGGGGGAGTGCCCGAATTTTGTCTGCCTAGGGCAGCACAAAACCAAGATACACCACTGGGTGGGGCTAAACATTGCTAACCCCACCCAAAAGGGTTTTAAAGAGCGATGCCATAGAACGATGGCACCGAAAGCTATCAGGCAATTTAACACACTCTGACCATCTTCGTCTCTCCACGCAAGCTTATATTAATTTGTCCTTCGGTATAGCCTTATGCATACAAAAAGCCTGCGCAGATTTTTTGGCCCCTAGTACATCTGCTGGAAGGCTATTGCATGCACCTACTACCCTTTCTGTAACATAGTTTAAAGGGGAAAAAAGGAGAGAATAGGAGGGAAAAAAATCCGGCTCCTTCACAGGCAGGCGAGCTTAGGGATGGTCAGACACTTATTAGAGGCAACGTCTACTATTGCGGATTGCATTTGCCATCATGCTCAGCCAGCCATTATTCACGAATGAAATAGTATTCAATAAAAACCTGCATCAGGGTTAGAGTTGCCACCCAGCCGGTAAAAAAATGGCTTGCTGCCAATGTTAAGTCTATGAAGGTAGTAGCAAGGCCAGTATTTTTTTGTGGGAAAGGTGGCAACCCTAATCAGGGTCTGCCCGTCTTACGGCCTCTTGGGTTGTGTCTGTGCTGCTTTGCCATAGACAGGTTTAAATACATCACTGGAAATAACCACATTATCATCAGCCCTAAAGATATAAAATGTGGGGAATCATTTGGGGTTACATAGAAATAATATATATATATAGTTATATATAGAAATAATATATATATATAGTTATATATAGAAATAATATATATATATAGTTATATATAGAAATAATATATATATATAGGTATATATAGAAATAATATATATATATAGTTATATATAGAAGTAATATATATATATAGTTATATATAGAAATAATATATATATATAGTTATATATAGAAATAATATATATATATAGTTATATATAGAAATAATATATATATATAGTTATATATAGAAATAATATATATATATATAGTTATATATAGAAATAATATATATATATATATAGTTATATATAGAAATAATATATATATATAGTTATATATAGAAATAATATATATATATAGTTATATATAGAAATAATATATATATATAGTTATATATAGAAATAATATATATATATAGTTATATATAGAAATAATATATATATATAGTTATATATAGAAATAATATATATATATAGTTATATATAGAAATAATATATATATATAGTTATATATAGAAATAATATATATATATATAGTTATATATAGAAATAATATATATATATATAGTTATATATAGAAATAATATATATATATAGTTATATATAGAAATAATATATATATATAGTTATATATAGAAATAATATATATATATAGTTATATATAGAAATAATATATATATATAGTTATATATAGAAATAATATATATATATAGTTATATATAGAAATAATATATATATAGTTATATATAGAAATAATATATATATATAGTTATATATAGAAATAATATATATATATAGTTATATATAGAAATAATATATATATATAGTTATATATAGAAATAATATATATATATAGTTATATATAGAAATAATATATATATATAGTTATATATAGAAATAATATATATATATAGTTATATATAGAAATAATATATATATATAGTTATATATAGAAATAATATATATATATATAGTTATATATGGAAATAATGGAGCTGTCTAATCCTTCATTAAATCTACACTATTGGAGAATAATTCATTGCTGTTTATTCCATTATTTGGGAGTGATTTATAATTTATTTTCATTGTAAACCTTGTGGAAGAGCAGTATAAATTCATCCTCTATTGTTAGATACACTGGTATTAGATTCACACTGAACCCCTCTGCTCCATGAGCCACATAATCATTTTATACAGAGGGGTAGACGAGAATTATGGTAAAATTGCACTGTAGACAGAAACCGCTTTATACAAAAACCCACATTGAGCAGTTTGACTGTCACAATATTCTTTATTATCTATTCTATTTCAGTGTCCTCATTGTCTGGGGAACGACACCTGGTACTCTAACTCCCATAGTGTCTGGGGAACGACACCTGGTACTCTAACTCCCATAGTGTCTGGGGAACGACACCTGGTACTCTAACTCCCATAGTGTCTGGGGAACGACACCTGGTACTCTAACTCCCATAGTGTCTGGGGAACGACACCTGGTACTCTAACTCCCATAGTGTCTGGGGAACGACACCTAGTACTCTAACTCCCACAGTGTCTGGGGAACGACACCTGGTACTCTAACTCCCATAGTGTCTGGGGAACGACACCTGGTATTCTAACTCCCATAGTGTCTGGGGAACGACACCTGGTACTCCAACTCCCATAGTTTCTAGCCAACCAGAAACTGATTTTTTTTTTCTCTTACTGAAAAATGGTTTAATCCTTCACAATAACAGATTTAGGACTTTGATTTGTTAAACTAAGTAACATACAGAGGTTATTTAATATTTGGCACTGTAGCTTTATGTGAACTCCAACTCCCAGTCTTTCCCTGTAGCTGCAGGGGACTCTCATCGAGCTCATCCAGACAGAGACATCTGTTTTTATGTAAAATTGTTAGAATATACCCAAACCTCACTTTCTGGCTTAGCACAGTAGGAGTTGAAGCCCAAACCAGCTCCCTGCCAAGGGAGCACCTGAAATTAAAGAATGAATCAAAGTCTAAATCTTTTCTTTGGAGGATTAACTCCTTCTGTCTTACTTTCCTGGATGATTTTTAAACAACAATTTGAAACAGAACATTAGACAATCCTGATGAACCGAAGCATAATTAAGGTAGAAATGTATGTAAAGTGAAATGCGTTGCCAAAGATATTCACAACCTTGAAACATTTGATAAACTTCCCGTGGAAGATTTCTACTGGGAACACACACATTGCAAACAGTCCCAGCAATCCCCCCAGGGGGATTTGGAGTGATGCCCAGGGACAGGCATTCTCCGGAGGTTTGCTGCAGCCAGCCGTGGGATTAATATAAAGATAGATGTAAACCACACATTAGTACGGGGTCTGATTTTGGAGGTGGTGGCTTTATCCATGGAAGAGGGTGCACAGGCCATTGAGAGATGAACTGCACACTTAAGGCCAAAATAGCCGAATTTTTGAAGTAAAGCTGAATGGGAGATCTTTCCCAACTCAGATACTATGGCCTTAAGATTGGAATTCTCTTCTCAATTGCCTGTAATTCATTCTCTCATGAATAAAGAACAATGTTTAAGCTCCATGGGTCCCATTTAGATTTAAATTGGGTAATGCAAACACCCATCAGCTGGAAAGTGAAGATATCCAGACTCTTATCCAACCTGACAAGTGAAGAGATTTGCTCCTGTAATAAAAGCCTGACAGGCAGTATTGCATTGCTGGATTCCATGCATTTCATGCACCTCTCTAACTGACGCAGAGACAGAGTGATCCAGAGTGAAGCTGGGATGCTGCATATTTGACAAGTCTTTGTAACATTAGTAATGCTGTTAGACAGTGGTGTATCTTGGATTTGTGCTGCCCATGGCAGACAAAATTTGGGCACCCCTCCCACCCACGTTGCACACCTACGACATGCCCCATCACCCATGTTACACACCCACGGCATGCACCATCACCCCATTACATGCCCCATCACCCACGTTACACACCCACGGCATGCCCCATCACCCCATTACATGCCCCATCACCCACGTTACACACCTACGGCATGCCCCATCACCCATGTTACACACCCACGGCATGCCCCATCACCCCATTACATGCCCCATCACCCACGTTACACACCCACGGCATGCCCCATCACCCCATTACATGCCCCATCACCCACGTTACACACCCACGATATGCCCCATCACCCTTTACATGCCCCATCACCCACATTGCACACACATTAAATGCCCAATAACCCCATTACATGCCCCCATCACTCACATTGCATACACACTAAATGCCCCATCACCCTCATTGCATGCCACCATTACCCTCATTGCATGCCACCATCACCCTCATTGCATGCCACCATTACCCTACAGATTTATCATCCCTTAATACGCTCTTTTAAATATATAGTAATGATGATGAATTATAATAAAGTGCAGGTCCAGTAAGATTAGCTCAAAGCAGAAAATAGCATACCCCCCAACTGTCCCGCTTTTTGCAGGACAGTCATGATTTTGGCACTAGAGAAGGTGTAATGCATCTCGCATCTCCCTGTCAGTTTACTCTATGTTTTTATTTACCTCGTCCTGACACTCAGCCTCCCAAGCGCCACCACCAAGACCAACACCGCCCCGCCCCGGTGTCCCGAAATTGTGCGGCATGAAATGGCCATTACTGAATTGAGCAGGGCAAATTACCTTGTAATATGTAACTGAAACAGATTGCGTCACAGAGCAAGAAACATAAACACTTCAAAGAAGGTATCTGGCGATTATTCCAGCCAAGGAACGCAAAAGGAGAGAGGGGGGAAGGGAAATGACCAATAAGACAATGTGATTGACATCACTTAGTTAAATTGGGGTCAAGGAGAATCCTTTGGTCCAAGAAGACAGACCTTTTCATTTCTGTGCAGATACCAGACTGGATGCAACTTGCAGGAAGCTGTGTGAGTGGAGCAAGTCCTATCCTGTCATTACAAAGCTTCTCTCCAATCTCACTTTATATTTGTCTTCCTCTCAGGTTACTTTATTTTATACCTTTTATTCCCTTTAACCCTTCTAGCACCAGGACTTACCAGCAACGATTTGGAGAAGGGGAAAGAGTAGGGTTGACACCTTTTTCCGGCATTTCTATAGCCTAATGTTATATAACATTGGCCCCACGCACATTTTAAGTAACTAAGAGCATAGAGTAAATAATTTGGGAGATGGGATCCAGTTTTAAACCATTTGAGAGTGTATAACATATTGCCTTCCTACTAATAGGCTCAGAGGGGATAAACATGGCCCTATATATGCAACCCTGCAAAACTTTCTTAAAGTACTAAACTGGTTCATGGGGTGAAGGATAAAACTTACTAGGAAAGGTTAAAGCATCTTAACATGTATAGCTTGGAGGAAAGACGTAACAGGGGGGATATGATAGAAACATTTATATACATAAAGGGAATCAACACAGTAAAGGAAGAGAGTATATTTATATGAAGATAAACTACCACAACTAGAGGACATAGTCTTAAATTAGAGGGGCAACGATTTAAAAGTAATATCAGGGAGTATTACTTTACTGAGAGGGTAGTGGATGTATGGAATAGCCTGCCAGCAGAAGTGGTAGAGGTAAACACAGTCAAGGATTTTAAGCATGCGTGGGATAGACACAAGGCTATCCTAGATATAAGACCGGGAACAGGGGACTAATAAAAGTACTCAAAAAAAAATTGGGCAGACTAGATGGACCGAATGGTTCTTATCTGCCGACACATTCTATGTTTCTATGTTTCTATGTTAAAGGGACACGAAGTTTCTAGCATTGGTGCGCTAGAGACTAGAGTTCAACTCCCAGTCCTTTTGAGCAAGGCAGACTTCAGGTTCAGGAGTGGGAACCCAAGCCATAGTCGGGGCAGAAGATAAACAGGATAGTCGGTTAAGCAAGCCAGGGTCAGGACATAGGAGAGAATCATGGTAAATCCATAAGACAAGCAAAGTTTGGTACACTGAAATCAGGCAAAGTCAACATTCAACACCACAGAGCGGGGACAGAGAGACTGGTGAAGCACAGGCACTAACAAAATAATGACAATCAAACACCGAGCAGAGTGAAGGATGGTCTTTTATACTGTTGCAGGCGGTCCTTCCTTCCCCTCCACACCTGTAGGTCATCTCCTAGTGTTGCAGCTTTAAGTGTAGCTTTTAAGGGATGTATTCTCCCTTCCCCTCACCACTGGATCTACTGACAGGGCCATTACGGTGTGTGAAGGCGCCCACCCCTCCAGCTGCCGGTTCACCCCTCTTACTTTAAAAAACATTTTACCACTGTTTCCTGATATGCATCTGTATTCAGTAATACCATACATAAAACTGTATATGTGTTACATATTTCTAGACTATGCTTATAAGTAAACAAGTTAAGCTTAGGTATTATTTGTAAGACAGGTCAGGATTTTGCAGTTCTATTATGGACACCATTCCAATCATTTAACTGGAATGGGTTCAGGGATAGGCCATGAAATTAATCAAAGGAATAGAGGACTTCAGTTATGCAGAAATATTTTCAAATATGAATTTTTTTCTCGGCAGAAAAGACATCGTTGATAGTATATGACACTTATTTCCAAGGTTGATACAAAATAATTTTCAGGGGAGTACTTCATAAATCAAATTTCCCAGCTGACACGGATATCCTTTAATATTAGAGAAAAAGGAGAACAGAGCTATGATTTTAAATGTCGAAAAATCTCAAATCACAGAGTCCAATCTAATGATTCATTATAAGAATATATCATTTTATCTCAAGTTATAACAAACAGTGATTTGTACTGCATCAATCATTTCACATTCCTTGGACAAACCTCATTCATGGCTTGGTTTTTGTGTCTGTTCAATTTGCTTATTTTGTCTGCCCTAATATTTCATGAATCTCAGAACAGATTTTAGTAATATTATATGTGCTCGAGTTTGCGTGTTGAATCCTGTATGGCAGGTGCTAGCTGAATGGCTCAGATTATCCTATTACCTTTACCCATGTTATAGACATGAGGAACGTTATGGAGGCCTCTGAGACCCCATATTGTTTATGTTACACGGCCTATTAGAGCACTAATCCATAGTTGCCAACACTCCCATGTTTTTCGGGCCCTGCCCCGCCAAATTTGTCTCTATCCCAGGATTAATATTGCCTTTGTATTTTGCTCAGCTCTGTGCACAGTCAGTATTGCATTTAAACTGTGTATGTCTAGACTACGAGAACTGAGCTGCAGAAGCCCGGTCTCTATACGGGAGCTCACGGGGTGACGGAACGCAAAGTCACGTGACTCTGCCCCGTTTTAACTCCGCCTCTTTCAACCACAGAAAGTCGTCAGGTGAGCTAATCTGAACGGCAATCAAAGAGTTAGAGCTCAGAGGAGAGGCAGCCGAGTCTAACATCTATTTCCATCTCTGAGTACAATTTATGGAGGTGACCCCTTCCTATATTAATTAACCGGACAGTCTGTCCAGACCCAGCATCCAGGGACTGTGTTTTCCGATGTGTCAGACGTGTAGGATGGTCCTCTCTGCGGTGAACAGTCTCACTGGTATTTAATCCTTGTTCCATCTAATGAGGTAACTGATAAATGAAAACAATTCTCTGGCACAGTTACTTGAACCACAATTTCCTCTCTCTCTGCTCTCTCTCTCCCCCATCTCTCACACACCCCCTCTATCACCCTCTCTCTCTCCCTCCCTCCATCTCTCTCTCTCTCTACCCCCCTCTCTCCCTCTTTCTCTCTCCCTCTCTCTCTATCTCTCCCTCCATCTCTCTCTCTATCTCTCTCTCCCTCTTTCTCTCTACCCCTCTCTCTCTTTCTCTCTCCCTCTTTCTCTCCCCCCTCTCCCTCCATCTCTTTCTCTCTCCCCCCTCTCACTCTCTCTCCCTCCCTTTTTCTCTCCCCCCCTCTTCCTCTCTATCTCTCCCCCTCTCCCTCCATCTCTCTCTCTCTTTCTCTCTCCCTCTTTCTCTCCCCCTCTCCCTCCCTCTTTCTCTTTCCCCCCTCTCCCTCTCTCTCTCTTCCTCTCTATCTCTCCCCCCTCTCTTCCTCTCTATCTCTCCCTCTCTCTTTCTCTCTCCCCCCCCCCTCTCTCTCTCTCTCCCCCCTCTCCCTCCATCTCTCTCTCTCTTTCTCTCTCCCCCTCTCTCTCTTTCTCTCTCCCTCTTTCTCTCCCCCTCTCCCTCCCTCTTTCTCTTTCCCCCCTCTCACTCTCTCTCTCTCCCTTTTTCTCTCCCCCCTCTCTTCCTCTCTATCTCTCCCCCCTCTCTTCCTCTCTATCTCTCCCTCTCTCTTTCTCTCTCCCCCCCCCCTCTCTCTCTCTCCCCCCTCTCCCTCCATCTCTCTCTCTCTCTTTCTCTCTCCCCCTCTCTCTCTCCAGCCTCTTCCTCCATCTCTCTCTCTCTCTCTCCCCCCCCTCTTTCTCTCTCCCTCCCTCTCTTTCTCTCCCTCCATCTCTCTCTCTCTCTTTCTCTCTCCCCCTCTCTATCCCCCTCTTTCTCTCTCACTCCCTCTTTCTCTTTCTCTCTCTCCCTCTCTTACTCTATCTCTCTCTCAAATTTCAAAGTAGCCGAGTTGTAAAAATTCCCCCATTCAGTCTATTTGCGGATCTATTCTTACTGATTTGACCCCTCTGTGTCTAACATAAAACAGAACAGGGACAGACTCTCCCTGTAACCATCACCTCCGCATCGTAGGAGGATGAATAGCGATGATTCAGGCGGTTTGTAAGGAATAGATGTAAATGAAAAGTCAGCTGTGCACTTGGCTCCTGACTCCAGACAATCCCTACGCGTTTGACGTGTTCTGATAGTCAGCCTGTTCTGTTCAGGGGACATCTCCTGGGACCACTTTTAAAATATTTACAAATGGAGGTTTCCTGATCTGTTCCTGTGTGCTCTCCGCTGAGTCATGTATGACATTACCGTGTCTGCTTAACCCTGCGTGCTCTCTTACAAAGCAAACATAAGAAATCCCAGAATATTCGGATCATTATCATTTATTCAGATATTGACTTTATTCACAGAAAAGGGAATTGCAGAGAGGCAAATGAATAAAAATAACAAAAACAAGGATCTATACGCGGTGTTAGCAGACTTGCAGCAAATACATAAAATAAATGGATGTTTTAGCAGTGTCTGTGGAGTCTCCTGGTTATGACATCACCTTGTGACTTGATATGCAAATTAACAAGGGTCCAGCTGATTTTTACATTAAATGGACATCTATTCTTTAGAAACCCCCTGAATAGTTCCTATTAATCCTGATAATTTCTCACAGAGAGACCCTTGGGGTTATTCATCTGATTTATTTAATTATACATCGTGCAGGGACTGGTGAGTTACTACCTCTTAGCAAACTCACGCAAAAAGTGTGAAATGGTCAGCTCACCTCAGCCCACCTTGCAGTGAATAGCCCCCTCTGTGCCTGTTCTGTTTCACGTAATAGAAGGAGGGGTCAGATCAGTAACAAGTGAACTGTGGCGGACGGACAAGAGAACTGCAGACATCAGCCATTGAAAAGTTCAGCTGGGAAATTCTCCAACTCAGTTCCCAAAATGCCAGACTCTTGCAACTTCCCTTGTCAGTTCACTTCTTACTGAATCCCAGTGACTTGTGACAAAGCTCTGCGCCCCACCATTTTAGTATTTAAAGAAACAGCTGCAGTTTAATTAATTGGGAACAAACTGAGTAACAAATTATACGAATAGGATCGTTTGGGCAGTAAAATACAAGCATGAAAAATCATCAACTACCACATCCCAGCAACAGCAGTATTGACTCCTATCCTGAATCCACTACAACAGGACTCTCGTTATTGCATCACTCCACCTCTGACGAAGCCGCAGCATGTGTGGCGAAACGCAGCAGGTTCTCTTTTTTCAAATCATAGAGGAAGACCCCCTGTTATTGGACAGACAAGTGCTGATGTTTTACTTACTGTGTTTTTAATGTAATGTTTTTATAGATTATGCTCACAAGCTGCATTATCAATATTAAACTTGTGTTTTTCTACTTTTTATATTTTAACTTGTATTACTGTGTGTGTTGAGGAACCACATCTTGGTGTTCTTTTGGTAGCTGCCATTGTCCTCATTTTGGTGAAAGTCTTGTATACAACTATTTGCTCTCATTTGCAGATTCCATCTAGTGCCAAAATCACAAGTAAAGCCAGTATTTGCACACCAGTAGCCAGTATTTGCACACCGGTAGCCAGTATTTGCACACCGGTAGCCAGTATTTGCACACCAGTAGCCAGTATTTGCACACCAATAACCAGTTTTTGCACACCAGTAGCCAGTATTTGCACACCAGTAGCCAGTATTTGCACACCAATAACCAGTATTTGCACACCAGTAGCCAGTATTTGCACACCAATAACCAGTTTTTGCACACCAGTAGCCAGTATTTGCACACCAGTAGCCAGTATTTGCACTCCAGTCCACACTATGTTACTTTGCAAAGCGTTGACAGCTTCATTTCCAAGAGTACATCCTCATATATATCTCTGTAATTATCTAGCACAAAGAGTATGCCGCTAACTATAATTATATATTGTTATATACTCTAGAGCTGGCTGTGTACTATCATTATGGATTCTTACCAACTGTAAACCCAGCGCTATTATTTTTAATTACGGCAGTGTCTGGCCTATCATTACACATTGTTATGTGATTGGAGAGCAGATGGTACATTGTTACCCTCAGTTTTTATTATATAAATCTTTTCTAGTGGAATTCCACCGATCCACTGTTACAGACATTACATATAATTAATTCTTCTGCCTCTGAACATAGGTGAACAGCATTAGCAAAGTGATGGCTAACCTTGGCAGCCATCCCACAGTCACAGCCCAAATTGCTGCATTTATTTTGCTACTAACCTGAATAGATCTGACATTAACTCCTCCTACTTCTCATTCCACGTGTACAGCTGTATGATCAGGTACCTGAATAGATCTGACATTAACTCCTCCTACTTCTCATTCCACGCATACAGCTGTATGATCAGCTCCCTGAATAGACCTGACATTAACTCCTCCTACTTCTCATTCCACGCATACAGCTGTATGATCAGCTACCTGAATAGATCTGACATTAACTCCTCCTACTTCTCATTCCACGCATACAGCTGTATGATCAGCTACCTGAATAAATCTGACATTAACTCCTCCTACTTCTCATTCCACACATACAGCTGTATGATCAGCTACCTGAATAAATCTGACATTAACTCCTCCTACTTCTCATTCCACACATACAGCTGTATGATCAGCTACCTGAATTGATCTGACATTAACTCCTCCTACTTCTCATTCCACTCTTCTCATTATTATATGTGTGCTCTGTACAGGCTCCTGTGTAATATATGTATGCACACACTGCAAGTATAGTTATCGTTCACCTGGTATTATTATATGTCTGCTCTGTATAGACTCCTGTGTAATATATGTATGCACACATTGCAAGTATAGTTATCGTTCACCTGGTATTATTATATGTGTGCTCTGTACAGACTCCTGTGTAATATATGTATGCACACACTGCAAGTATAGTTATCGTTCACCTGGTATTATTATATGTGTGCTCTGTACAGACTCCTGTGTAATATATGTATGCACACATTGCAAGTATAGTTATCATTCACCTGGTATTATTATATGTCTGCTCTGTATAGACTCCTGTGTAATATATGTATGCACACATTGCAAGTATAGTTATCATTCACCTGGTATTATTATATGTCTGCTCTGTACAGACTCCTGTGTAATATATGTATGCACACATTGCAAGTATAGTTATCGTTCACCTGGTATTATTATATGTCTGCTCTGTACAGACTCCTGTGTAATATATGTATGCACACACTGCAAGTATAGTTATCGTTCACCTGGTATTATTGTATGTCTGCTCTGTACAGGCTCCTGTGTAATATATGTATGCACACATTGAAAGTATAGTTATCATTCACCTGGTATTATTATATGTCTGCTCTGTACAGACTCCTGTGTAATATATGTATGCACACACTGCAAGTATAGTTATCATTCACCTGGTATTATTATATGTCTGCTCTGTACAGACTCCTGTGTAATATATGTATGCACACATTGCAAGTATAGTTATCATTCACCTGGTATTATTATATGTCTGCTCTGTACAGACTCCTGTGTAATATATGTATGCACACATTGCAAGTATAGTTATCATTCACCTGGTATTATTATATGTCTGTGCTGTACAGACTCCTGTGTAATATATGTATGCACACATTGCAAGTATAGTTATCATTCCCCTGGTATTATTATATGTCTGCTCTGTACAGGCTCCTGTGTAATATATGTATGCACACATTGCAAGTATAGTTATCATTCACCTGGTATTATTATATGTCTGCTCTGTACAGACTCCTGTGTAATATATGTATGCACACATTGCAAGTATAGTTATCATTCACCTGGTATTATTATATGTCTGCTCTGTCCAGACTCCTGTGTAATATATGTATGCACACACTGCAAGTATAGTTATCATTCACCTGGTATTATTATGTGTCTGATCTGTACAGACTCCTGTATAATATATGTATGCACACACTGCAAGTATAGTTATCATTCACCTGGTATTATTATGTGTCTGCTCTGTACAGGCTCCTGTGTAATATATGTATGCACACATTGCAAGTATAGTTATCATTCACCTGGTATTATTATTTGTCTGCTCTGTACAGACTCCTGTGTAATATATGTATGCACACATTGCAAGTATAGTTATCATTCACCTGGTATTATTATATGTCTGCTCTGTACAGGCTCCTGTGTAATATATGTATGCACACATTGCAAGTATAGTTATCATTCACCTGGTATTATTATATGTCTGCTCTGTACAGACTCCTGTGTAATATATGTATGCACACATTGCAAGTATAGTTATCATTCACCTGGTATTATTATATGTCTGCTCTGTACAGACTCCTGTGTAATATATGTATGCACACACTGCAAGTATAGTTATCGTTCACCTGGTATTATTGTATGTCTGCTCTGTACAGGCTCCTGTGTAATATATGTATGCACACATTGCAAGTATAGTTATCATTCACCTGGTATTATTATATGTCTGCTCTGTACAGACTCCTGTGTAATATATGTATGCACACACTGCAAGTATAGTTATCATTCACCTGGTATTATTATATGTGTGCTCTGTACAGACTCCTGTGTAATATATGTATGCACACATTGCAAGTATAGTTATCATTCACCTGGTATTATTATATGTCTGCTCTGTACAGACTCCTGTGTAATATATGTATGCACACACTGCAAGTATAGTTATCATTCACCTGGTATTATTATGTGTCTGATCTGTACAGACTCCTGTATAATATATGTATGCACACACTGCAAGTATAGTTATCATTCACCTGGTATTATTATGTGTCTGCTCTGTACAGGCTCCTGTGTAATATATGTATGCACACATTGCAAGTATAGTTATCATTCACCTGGTATTATTATTTGTCTGCTCTGTACAGACTCGTGTGTAATATATGTATGCACACATTGCAAGTATAGTTATCATTCACCTGGTATTATTATATGTCTGCTCTGTACAGACTCCTGTGTAATATATGTATGCACACACTGCAAGTATAGTTATCATTCACCTGGTATTATTATATGTCTGATCTGTACAGACTCCTGTGTAATATATGTATGCACACACTGCAAGTATAGTTATCATTCACCTGGTATTATTATTTGTCTGCTCTGTACAGACTCGTGTGTAATATATGTATGTACACACTGCAAGTATAGTTATCATTCACCTGGTATTATTATTTGTCTGCTCTGTACAGGCTCCTGTGTAATATATGTATGCACACACTGCAAGTATAGTTATCATTCACCTGGTATTATTATTTGTCTGCTCTGTACAGACTTGTGTGTAATATATGTATGCACACACTGCAAGTATAGTTATCATTCACCTGGTATTATTATATGTCTGCTCTGTACAGACTCCTGTCTTATATATGTATGCACACACTGCAAGTATAGTTATCATTGCGATACTTTGATTTTTAAAAAACCCTTTAAATGTTGTTCTCCTGCTCCCTGACTCCAGCCAAATGCTGGAGAGTATTTAGAATACAGATATTACAATAATTTTAAAGACATTTTTGTAAGTATTAAACTTTAATATGCATCAAAAAGGTAGGTCATTTTAAAGATAAGAGTAGTCCTTGAACAGAAACATCAAGAGGCACATTTTGAACTATAACAAATACATTGCAAAGAACAAGGTATAATTCAGTTTTAAGGAATTAGATAAAATATGGAACTGAATAGCATAAATGGCGAAAATGTTACAAAAGAAAAAAAAAATGAAAAGGGGCAATCGCATGTCATTTCAAAACATAACCACAGTCCTTTCAACTTAAAGTGCTGCTAGGAAGGATGATTGAGTAATTGTCTGTTAGGTTTTATGGGGTTGAAGGGGTAATAATCTGGAACATAAAATAAAATGAGCATTAGGACTGAATGTCTGGCAGTAACTCAAAGTTATGCTAAATATCTTATTTTGGAAGCCGAGGAAGACACACTGGATAATTATATATTGTCTCATGTTCATTTCCGAGAGAACAACATATACATTATTAATCTTTTTGGTTACAGGACTGTCGCTAGTGAGCAATGCTGCAAAAAGCACAGAATAAAAGAAATACATTGAGAAATCCCCGGGAGATGATCTGGTTTAAGAATTGGAATTCTCCTTCGGGGCTGAGTTTTATACTGTTTGGGACTCTGCAGATCGTGAATAGACAGAGGATGGGTTTGTATCACACATTCCCTCTGGCTAGTTTTCTAAACACAGGGGAGGTGACTGAGGTTTTTAACTCATTTCCTCCCACAGCCAACGGGCTGCAAGGCTAGTAAAAGGTTAATGTGGCGTTGGGCAAACTGGGCAGAATTATGGGACTGAAAGAGGGGTGCAAAGTGTTAAAGGTACCATTATTTGCATATTCGTATATATACTGAGAGGGTAGTGGATGCATGGAATAGTCTTCCAGTAGAAGTGGTAGAAGTTAATACAGTGAAGGAGTTTAAGCATGCATGGGATAGGTATAAGGCTATCCTAGATATAAGATAAGGCCAGGGACTAATGAAAGTATTACATTACTGAGAGGGTAGTGGATGTATGGAATAGCCTTCCAGTAGAAGTGGTAGAGGTTAATACAGTGAAGGAGTTTAAGCATACATGGGATAGGTATAAGACTATCCTAGATATAAGATAAGGTCAGGGACTAATGAAAGTATTACATTACTGAGAGGGTAGTGGATGTATGGAATAGTCTTCCAGTAGAAGTGGTAGAGGTTAATACAGTGAAGGAGTTTAAGCCTGCATGGGATAGGTATAAGACTATCCTAGATATAAGATAAGGCCAGGGACTAATGAAAGTATTACATTACTGAGAGGGTAGTGGATGCATGGAATAGTCTTCCAGTAGAAGTGGTGGAGGTTAATACAGTGAAGGAGTTTAAGCATGCGTGGGATAGGTATAAGGCTATCCTAGATATAAGATAAGGCCAGGGACTAATGAAAGTATTACATTACTGAGAGGGTAGTGGATGCATGGAATAGTCTTCCAGTAGAAGTGGTAGAAGTTAATACAGTGAAGGAGTTTAAGCATGCATGGGATATGTATAAGGCTATCCTAGATATAAGATAAGGCCAGGGACTAATGAAAGTATTACTTTACTGAGAGGGTAGTGGATGCATGGAATAGTCTTCCAGTAGAAGTGATAGAGGTTAATACAGTGAAGGAGTTTAAGCATGCATGGGATAGATATAAGGCTATCCTAGATATAAGATAAGGCCAGGGACTAATGAAAGTATTACATTACTGAGAGGGTAGTGGATGTATGGAATAGTCTTCCAGTAGAAGTGGTAGAGGTTAATACAGTGAAGGAGTTTAAGCATGCATGGGATAGGTATAAGGCTATCCTAGATATAAGATAAGGCCAGGGACTAATGAATGTATTACTTTACTGAGAGGGTAGTGGGTGCATGGAATAGTCTTCCAGTAGAAGTGGTAGAGGTTAATACAGTGAAGGAGTTTAAGCATGCATGGGATAGGTATAAGGCTATCCTAGATATAAGATAAGGCCAGGGACTAATGAATGTATTACTTTACTGAGAGGGTAGTGGGTGCATGGAATAGTCTTCCAGTAGAAGTGGTAGAGGTTAATACAGTGAAGGAGTTTAAGCATGCGTGGGATAGGTATAAGGCTATCCTAGATATAAGATAAGGTCAGGGACTAATGAAAGTATTACATTACTGAGAGGGTAGTGGATGTATGGAATAGTCTTCCAGTAGAAGTGGTAGAGGTTATTAGAGTGAAGGAGTTTAAGCATGCATGGGATAGGTATAAGGCTATCCTAGATATAAGATAAGGTCAGGGACTAATGAAAGTATTACATTACTGAGAGGGTAGTGGATGCATGGAATAGTCTTCCAGTAGAAGTGGTAGAGGTTAATACAGTGAAGGAGTTTAAGCATGCATGGGATAGGTATAAGGCTATCCTAGATATAAGATAAGGCCAGGGACTAATGAAAGTATTACATTACTGAGAGGGTAGTGGATGTATGGAATAGTCTTCCAGTAGAAGTGGTAGAGGTTAATACAGTGAAGGAGTTTAAGCATGCATGGGATAGGTATAAGGCTATCCTAGATATAAGATAAGGTCAGGGACTAATGAAAGTATTACTTTACTGAGAGGGTAGTGGATGCATGGAATAGTCTTCCAGTAGAAGTGGTAGAGGTTAGTACAGTGAAGGAGTTTAAGCATGTATGGGATACGTATAAGGCTATCCTAGATATAAGATAAGGCCAGGGACTAATGAAAGTATTACATTACTGAGAGGGTAGTGGATGTATGGAATAGTCTTCCAGTAGAAGTGGTAGAGGTTTATACAGTGAAGGAGTTTAAGCATGCGTGGGATAGGTATAAGGCTATCCTAGATATAAGATAAGGCCAGGGACTAATGAAAGTATTACATTACTGAGAGGGTAGTGGGTGTATGGAATAGTCTTCCAGTAGAAGTGGTAGAGGTTAATACAGTGAAGGAGTTTAAGCATGCATGTGATAGGTATAAGGC
The DNA here is from genome assembly GCA_036172795.1 of Pelodytes ibericus. Taxonomy (NCBI): domain Eukaryota; kingdom Metazoa; phylum Chordata; class Amphibia; order Anura; family Pelodytidae; genus Pelodytes; species Pelodytes ibericus. The sequence goes on along the minus strand of CM069865.1, from coordinate 80,558,269 downwards.
TATCCTAGATATAAGATACGGTCAGGAACTAATGAAAGTATTACTTTACTGAGAGGGTAGTGGATGCATGGAATAGTCTTCCAGTAGAAGTGGTAGAGGTTAATACAGTGAAGGAGTTTAAGCATGCGTGGGATAGGTATAAGGCTATCCTAGATATAAGATAAGGTCAGGAACTAATGAAAGTATTACTTTACTGAGAGGGTAGTGGATGCATGGAATAGTCTTCCAGTAGAAGTGGTAGAGGTTAATACAGTGAAGGAGTTTAAGCATGCATGTGATAGGTATAAGGCTATCCTAGATATAAGATAAGGTCAGGAACTAATGAAAGTATTACTTTACTGAGAGGGTAGTGGATGCATGGAATAGTCTTCCAGTAGAAGTGGTAGAGGTTAATACAGTGAAGGAGTTTAAGCATGCGTGGGATAGGTATAAGGCTATCCTAGATATAAGATAAGGTCGGGGACTAATGATAGTATTACATTACTCAGAGGGTAGTGGATGCATGGAATAGCCTTCCAGTAGAAGTGGTAGAGGTTAATACAGTGAAGGAGTTTAAGCATGCGTGGGATAGGTATAAGGCTATCCTAGATATACGATAAGGCCAGGGACTAATGAAAGTATTACATTACTGAGAGGGTAGTGGATGTATGGAATAGTCTTCCAGTAGAAGTGGTAGAGGTTAATACAGTGAAGGAGTTTAAGCATGCATGGGATAGGTATAAGGCTATCCTAGATATAAGATAAGGCCAGGGACTAATGAAAGTATTACATTACTGAGAGGGTAGTGGATGCATGGAATAGTCTTCCAGTAGAAGTGGTAGAGGTTAATACAGTGAAGGAGTTTAAGCATGCGTGGGATAGGTATAAGGCTATCCTAGATATAAGATAAGGTCAGGGACTAATGATAGTATTACTTTACTGAGAGGGTAGTGGATGGGATAGGTATAGGGCTCAATGAGGTCATTTATTCATATTCTTTCATTAAAACAGTTCTATATAAAATGCCCACATCTGATGAGGGTCACTCACCTGCTCCCCCAAAGTAGCCAGTATTAAAAACACTGTGTATTGGTGAAAAGGTAGCAACGCGTTGGCAATAATTATGAGTGGCCATAATGTATAGCTTTCCTCTAACAGCATCCATTAAATGAAAAGGAATGGAAGCAAACTTCCTAGTGTCCTTTATCATAGATTCAGGTCTGATTTAGGCCGAATTCTTTCCCTCGGTCTAATGCGAGACTGAAGGAATATTTGGAACAATTACATTTTATTATGTATATATATCCCAAGGGCGCAAATACAGTCTTAAACGTTTAATGCCCCACCCATACCTCTCAGATCTGTCATGTATAAAATATATAGCTCCCGGGTATTAATATGTATTGTTTACTATACAAAATACACAGCAATGGGGCATGAAGTGCGTGCAATGGGGTATGTGCTGGGGTAAGTCCTGAGTGTGCAATGTGGGTGATGGGGCAGGTGCTGGGGTAAGTCCTGAGTGTGCAATGTGGGTGATGGTTCAGGTGCTGGGGTAAGTCCTGAGTGTGCAATGTGGGTGATGGTTCAGGTGCTGGGGTAAGTCCTGAGTGTGCAATGTGGGTGATGGGGAAGGTGCTGGGGTAACATGACCGCTTTTAAATTACAATTTAAAAACAAAATAATATTACATGTACCCTGTACCTAGGGTTGCCACCTGGCCGGTATTTTACCGGCAGGCCGGTAAAAAATTGGCATCAGGCCAATGTTAAGTCTATGGAGACAGTACCAAGGCCGGTATTTTTTTGAAGAAAAGGTGGCAACCCTACCTGTACCCCCTTCTGCAGTATTGATATACTGTAAAACCCCAGCGGCTACACCTTTTTTTTAGGCCTTCCTGACAATTTTACTGCATGACCCCTTTACACAAATTATTCTGTGTTACTGACAAGTACAATGATTGTTTGTCTTATGCTTAGTTGTTTCAGGGACGTTAGAATAAACGCCATACTAAGCATTTATTAGCGTAATAAATCATACTCAGATATGAGGTTATATTAGGAATCAAGGCCCTTTAAACATAGCTTTTCCCTGTCTCCACCTATGTTCAGTTCGGCTGTGACTAATGCATGAAAAATGCCGTGAGAAGCTTGATGCAAACCCCGGTATTTAATAAGAAAGCCAAGATGGATTTGGCAAAGCCTGCTGACATATACCTGTAAGATAAATGTGTCCAGAGAGCATCACCTGCATCAGGTATGTTACATACACGGCTTATTTTCTGGAAAAACGTTTTGGAACCATTTTCCAACTCGTCTATCTTTTAACGACATTACTGATCTCCTTCCCACCCTCAGCCAGTCATCTGGCCCTGTACACCAACAATATATGAAGAGAGAGAAGGGAATGCCAAACTTAAGGCCAAAGTAGCCAAGTTTGGAAAATTCTCCCATTCACATTATATTAAAAGAAATCCAATATATAACCTGTGTGCATCCAGTAGACCATAAAGAAGCAAATTACAGCTATACAAAAACACTGCAGAAATATTAAAACGGCACGTCACGAATGGTATGACATGGTCAAAAATTTCCTGCAATTCTCTTTTTCATGAATCAAGTCTTATTCTTTAATAATAATAAAAATCATACTAAAGTCACCTCCAAGTACACAATGATAAACTGGCAGTCAGGTACATGGGCAGAGGGTGGATTTATGCAGTTAGCAAGATAAAACTTGCCCTTTCCTCAATCAAACTTAGGATATTCTGGATGTGATCCACCCACTATCCAAGTAAATTAACATGCAAAAATAACAGGCGAGACAGAATCCCACCCTGCCCAGTAGTCTTGGAAACAAACGAGCACCCACTGGAACTAGCTCATCCTACTCAATACGTTTTCGGAGAGTTGCCAGCAAGGTGGTAAGCCCTTGCATGGAGGGCGTTGGTCCGCTTTCTGCCCCTGCAGGTAAGATGATGTTCTGTCTGATGTGTAACAAGATCATTTGCACCAGTTTTAAGGCCAAAGAATTGAAATGGGTTTTTTTTTCTTCCAATGGCAGTGCTTATCTGCAGCTTTTAAAAATAATAGTTTTATACAGATGTACAGACAGACGGGTGGCGAGATAGAACTTTATTATTTGGAGTTATTCATATAGTGTCACTACAGAGCCTTGCCAGATGTTCCAGCCATAGTAGAAAGATTGTATGCTTTCAAAGTAATAAGTATAAAGGATTACTGTTTAATTGAAAGATTGCATCGAGTGTAGACATTTTAAATATAAGTTTAATCATAATGATGTAATTTTTTTTATGAAATACAAAAACAGTAACTTTTTGAGCCCTCCCTGCATCGTATAGCTCTATCGGGGGCGGACATCTTGTGTAGGATCTTGGTTCTTATGAAGGAAGATCTGACCCAAGATGTCTGCCCCCAGATACAGCTATAGCAGCAAACAGGGCTCAATAGGGTACTTTCTTTGTATTCTTTTAATAAAGAATTTCTATTTAAAATTTCCTTTAATGGTAAAATAGATTTTGCATCAAGTGTAGACATTTGAACGAGAAACATTTTAATGAGAAAATGAAAATAAAGGACATTATTGAGCCCTCTTTGCTCTGTATAGCTCTATCGGAGGGCGGCCATGTTTAGAATGTTGGGTCAGATGATGCAAGATCTGACCCAAGATGGCGAACAACATGTCCGTCCCCTAATAGAGTTATACAGAGCAAAGAGGGCTCAATAAAGTGCTTTATTTGTAAAGCAAACAGTCAGTGAAACAGAACTTACATGGATGCCAACTGTTTTAATGCAGATCAATTCCCTCTTTCTTCAGACATGGTCAAAACAGATCACCCAATCCTCTGTCTTTACTTGGCATCACAGCAGAGAAATATTGAAATAAATGAAAAAAAAAACAAACAATCATTATCCTATTTCTGGTAATCCAACAAGATCACACATCCAGAACGTCTTGTAATGATATGTGCTTTGACTTAATCACTTTTTACCTTTAGGTTATTTTATTTTTTTTAAATCTATGAATAGTTACCGATGAAGTCTGGGAAGTTTCCTTGTATAACTACCAATACCGATTTTAAATGAAAACATGACTCTAATCTGTGACTCTAAAATGTACCAATTCGTAGCGCTCAATCATCTAGACTGATCCGGCCTGATTTATTAACGCAATAAACCTGCACGGGTGCGTCTAAACCAGTCGGATCGCGAGAAGTGATGTCATTATTAACGCTTTTTTTTTTTTTAAACTCCTAGGAGGAGTTTTTTTTTTCACTGCATTTTTCCCCCCGACAAGTCAGGGCTATTCAAAGCAGGTAGAAAGAAAAGCCTTCAGGCATACATTCAAGTCTGTGTTATATCCCCAAAAATAAAGAATTATAATATAATGGATTTACAAATGGTTCAAGAAAACTTGGTGAACAGAGATGTGGGACTGCATGAACATTAGACAGAATAGGGGACGTGAGGATAGCACACTAGGCAGATTAACTAATACTTGCAGAGGTGCAGACACACAGGACCACTAGCAGGTAACCAGGTCGGCTATACCCACGTGCTACATGGACCACTCAACCAGCTTTATGGAAATTAGGAGGGGCCTGTCCAAAGTGGTCATTTGTAGCTAAATATAAATCTAAAATTAAACTAAAATGTCATGATTCCCTGGGAAGCAGGCAGCCTAAAGGAAGCAAAAGAGAAGAACCCCCCCCCCCCCCCCCCAAAAAAAAAAACCACTGCTCTGAAGTAAAGCCGCTGTGTATGTTTTACTGCTCGGGGGACTACACTTGGCTCTGCTTGGCACCAGCAAAGAACGAGACACAGTCACCAAACTACCCGGGATGCCTGCTTTCCCAGTTTATTGTCACACTAGGGACAGTGGCTTTTTTCACTTATGCTTCTGTTAGCCCAAGTATTAAAACAAATGTCCTGTCATCTTTCTGTAGGCACAGCGGGCATATTGCATCATGTCCTCCGTTTACACAGTCGGACTTCGAGTTTCAGTGTGCCAGAAGTTCTAAATTCACATGGCAATTATAGTAAAAATGTCTATTCGCCTCTGAATCATTTGTCAGCGGTATTTCTTAATAGGAAGAGTTAACCTATCATTTGTTATGAACGCTTGTATGAAACACAACGAGGTCTTGATGCATGCATGGGTTCTGGCTATACTTGGTGTTGGAAGAATTGCAAGTACCGTATTTATCGGCATATAACACAGGATATTGCCCCCAATATGCCATGTAATATTCCAGGATATTGCCCCTTAGTATGCTCGTTATATTACAATAAAGTTTGTTTAAAAAAAAAAAACAGACTTTATTGACAGCGCGGCTGGAGGGGAGCTCACAACGCTTCCCTCACAGCCACGCAGCTTCAGAGCACCGGGGGACAGAGCAGGAACGAGGTAAGTTTTCGATTTTTTTTATTTTTTCAGGCACCAATCGGCGTATAACATGCACACATCATTTGCTCCCTATTTTCAGGGACGTGTTATACGCCGATAAATACGGTAAATGCCTAAAAGTGGAACATATATTTTAAATGTTTCTCCTGACACATCCCCTTGTGAATAGACATGCAAACAAACTGCTTTTTAATGTGACATGTGTAATCTGCATACCAAGCCACAAGGTGATGTCATAAGCAGGAGACAACATGTAAAACACTCTTTATTTATTATTTACTTGGCCTTTTGCTGACACAGTGTGTAGATAATTTCATACAATGTTTTTTATTCTTTAATTTCACAGGATGAGCAATACTGAGATTGACTGGATCATAATTTGCCTCGTATGATAATGTTTTATATTGAACTGAAACCTAGAAAAAAAAGAGTAAAAACCTTTTCACACAATACGAGAGGATGAAAACTGATACTGTGGCATTTATAGAACATCTACATACAATGCCTAATAACCCAAATAATGGCTGAAAAACCTTGAAATTCCACAGCTACAAAATAAACACAGGATTCCTGGTCTTTTAAATTACATTTTATTTATCTTGATTCAGGTTTTTTTTCATAAGATATCAAAAAAAAAAAAACATACAGATGACTTTTCTAGGTGACATTTACTGCTCCTGCAAAGTGGTATTAAAGCTCATTGGATACAGTGCAGAGATTCCTGGGGAGCTTTATACAGACAGCAGTCAACGGAAAAGTAATGTGACGCCGCGACTTTAACAACCGAGAAGGAACTCCCATTTAGGGCGGGGCCTCAGCGGAAACATGGCGTTTAGAAACGAAGCCAGTACATGGCGCTGCGTATGCGGTTGTAGTCGGTAAGCTGTTCAATGGGGCCTGAGTGAAAGAAATAGGTAACAGATTTTCTAAACATGATCTACTGTGATCTACAAGTGTTACAACAGATACTAAGGGGGGGGGGGGGGGGGGATTGCTTGCAGTTCTGCCAACATAATGCATATATATATATATATATTTTCATCATTTTGTTGTCTCTAACTATTCAGATTTTAAACAATCATTTGGTGACTGCATCCCTTTTAACGGCATGGGGGGGAGGGGGAGAAACTAACGTTTATCAAATTGTTCCTTTAAAAAAGTGCTTATATACCATGAAACAAACAAAAAAAAAGGGACTGATTTGAACCCCCCCCCCCCTTTTTTTACAATAAAACCTTACCAACTCCAGCCACAGCGGGGCATTTGTCATACAGGTACTTTGAGCAGGTATCCCGTACAGTGGTTGAAGTGACAGCCTGAAACGACAGGAAGCAGATTCACAATACTAGACGGATCCACACTTGGAAGTAGGTCCCCAGTATAAACATTAACTAGCGCCCTATCCCTGACATGAAACCTCTATGCTATCATCCATTCGCTAAATACCAGGTGGGGCTAGACTCACGTCAATCCTGGCGTTCCACTCTTCCAACGAGACGCGCTGCCCGTAGTTCAGGATCTGACGTCCGAGGTCTTCACAAACAGGGGTGGTCCCTTAAATGGAAAGAGCAAGACGACGAGGAGCGTTACTTACCTACGGTCTCCGTGCCAAGGCCGTTCTATAAGAGCAATGTCGCACAGATACCTACCGTCCAGCTGGGCCACCAGAGCCATTTTCAGGCGGTTTTTTGCTTGCGCCACTTCGCTCTCTACCACACTGGTAGAAAGACGCATCCTGGCAATGAAAGAGGCGACATGCTTGTTGATGGAATTGGGAAATAAATGAGCAAACCGAGCAGATTTAGTATATCGGAGGAGACTGGCAGTGTACTCTAAAACAGAGTAAAAAAGCCGACTGCTTACCATTCTCTTTGAATGACGAAGATCATGTCGTCCACCTTATGTTTATCAGAAGCAAAATGGATTCCGAACAGGCCAGTGTCAGAGTAACGAATATTGAATGTTTGGTAACTCTGGCAGAGGTTGTATTCTTCTGCGGTCCTTGCAACATTGCTGGAGAGATTCTGAGAAAAGAATTAAAAAGGGAAATTAAACAAGATTAAGGTTTGTAATACCGACCCAACATACGCAGCACATCTCATAATAAGTGAATCAAACTACGAGTAAGACCAGGATCTGTTCACCTCGACAAATATAACCTAACCCGCATTTTAGGGAAGAGGAACAGATCATTTGTAGGACTGCGGTGTGATTTTCACTGCTTTAACTGGAGATCAAAGTGTTTCCATTACAGGTTCCTATATAACAGCAACTTGCTATTACAGGGAGAAATCAGACATTTGACTCAAGAAGAATTTTATTTTTACTTTGAAGAAATAACTAAAAACTTCTTCAGTGTTCATCTACTGCTCTCCCGGGACAAACGGCAACAGCAGACATGTGTGAAACTTCATGGACCTGACAATTATTAAAGTGACCTCTTTATTGCTGTTCCCACAACTCCCAGAGTTTAAAGCAGTCGGGGACTAGATGTGGAGCGTTTGTGGAGACCTGCAGCATGATATGTACCGTAATTATACACAGCGTCATTACTACATGACAGGCACACAGATTAATAGCTCTCTCCTAATGACAATCACAGAAGGATCTGACAGCCGGAACCGCGTTATTCACCTTTCCCCCTAAGAATGTCACGTCGTAGCTGCCGATGATAGAGTTGGCGATGAGCAGGGGGATATTGTCCGCGCTATTCCACCCGGGGCCGTGGACCGCCAGAGCAACGTGCGCCAAAGGGAGGCCATCATCGCGAGCGCGAACCTGCAAAGAGACAAGGCAATCAAAAGATCTGCGGAAGATCCAAGGAGGGCGGGTGAGAGGAGAAATGCGTGGGTTCCAGAATGCTACGGCCAATACACACATCATACCTCACTTCCTGTGAACCTGCAAGGGGCCAGTACTGGAACAGCATCATTCTCATACGTGTAGGACAAGCCAGCAAAGTGGCGCTGCGCAAGATCACACAGCTCCTTGTGGTTAATACCTGGTGGGGGAAAAGCAATCCGTGCATCAGTCCTGAAGCAAAGCCAGAGCTCCCGGGAAGGTAAGCCGTTCGGCATTTACAAGGTTAAAATATTGCACTGCTCCTATCCAAAACTAAATGGTTTAAACGCTATAACTGGTGTAAAACTACGTCTCACCCAATCCTTTGTTAATACCTGCCTGTTTACCCAGGCTCAGGACATGAAGGTTTAATACAGCAGATATAGTAGAGCACCTGGACGGCCATCTTTATTCAGGGCAAGGCTCAAACACAAGGGTGGAGTAAGTAAAGTAAGAGAGCAGTTACCTCCAGCTGCGGCAAGTACCATCCGAGGAGCTTTGAAGTGACTGTTAACATACTCCACCAGGTCTGCTCTCTTCAACGTCCTGAAAGAACAAGTTAAAACGGCTAAACATCTCGTGCGACATTAATAAATGATATTTTATCCCGTTGTAACACATTGTGGTCAGTTGGATATTATTTGCAAACTCAGTCTAAATCAGTGACGGCTAACCTTGGCACTGCAGATGCTAGGGAAATGCATGTGCCATAATGCTCCGTCAGGGATGGCAGAGCATCATGGGGGATGATTTTTTTTTGAGACTCAGGTGCCGAACTTGACTTCTTTCATGTTACCTCCCATTACTTTCCGTGAGGAAGATTCGAACCTGGGTTTTTTTATGTTCTAAGTCAAACTAAGGTGCTAAAATGTAGTCTTAAACTGAAAGCCCACCTCCAAAGTCACATTTGAGTGAATAGATCCATCTGTGTGCTTATATATAAATCAATGCTTGCCATGTGATTAAATAATTTTAACCAGACGACACTCTTTAATGGAATAGTCTAAGTGTGCTAGAAATGTATACAATGTAGTACAGTATATCACCACTAGAAGGCAGCGCTGCTAAGCAACAAAACTGCTGCCATCATTTCTAAGTGTCCAGGGAATGTAATACCAGTCATAGTGATTCAGAATTTGCATAGAAACATAGAATGTGTCGGCAGATAAGAACCATTCGGTCCATCTAGTCTGCCCAATTAGCATACATTTGTAGTCCTTGCACCTCTACTGGTCTTCTGACATTCTTAAAGGGACTGTGAATGTAGAGAATGGACATTTGTCTATACATTGCGTTAGCAGAATTGAAGTAAATTCATAAAATAAGAGAAACATTTTTGAATGTGTCTGTGGTGACTCTGGCCTATGACATCACGTGAGGCTTGATATGCTAATTACACATTCCCCACTAAAGTTCATTTGCATATCAAGCCGCAAGGCGACACATTTAACAGATACATTTGCTGTAATTTTGCCAACACAATCCACAGATCATTTTCAGCATTTTGTATTCTATACTGTCACAGTATAAGCAAGGTTTAGGTTGACAAAGTCCCTTTAAGACTTATAATAAAGAACCAAGAATGCAAACTCAGCCTTGAGTTGATCATTGTGTGACCATTGTGGTGAGTAGGTGGCCCGACCCCTACTACTTTATACCAGGGCAAGAATGCAGCCATATTGATTTTACTGCAGACCTTCACTGAGGTAGCGTCATTGCAAGTCATCAACAGCAACAAAAGAAAGAAAATAATTTCTTACTTGCAAAATGAACATGTAATTATGAACATTTACACAAAGATGTATCCTTTCCTGGCTCCTAAAAAATAAGCCAGACTGGCTCCTAACCTCTTCAACAATGTGTGTAATCCCTGAACAACGCCATGCAATAGGGGCTATATAATGGAGCATTATTTGAATGTTCTATACCCTCTGAGGAGAGGATTTCTGTACACCAAGACATCTATCTGCAATCACCTGCAAAATGCCATACAGCAGGGTGTGACAACTTCTGAATTTAGGAGCCAGCCTAGCTATTTAAGGAGCTCCGGAACATTATGACGCCTTGGGATTTGTGGAGCGCCAACACACAGTATAGAAAAAAGATTATGTAACGTGAACTACTCAGTCACCCACTTTATGTTCGAAGTTGGACCCACAACAGGGAGACCGAGAGGTGTTCCTTGATAGGCCACCGAATGGAGATAATCCAAGGTGACTTCCTGGAGGTTGGACTCCATTTCTTGCAGCTCATGCAGGATCACTGGGCGTTCCTTCTCAATCTGAGAGTCCTCCAGGCTGCTGTTCTGAACCACGTCTGCCAGGATCTCCACAGCTGGGAACGGGATACATCAGATCAAATTATACATCCAAATAACACTCGAACAGGAAAGACAGGAGAACAAGGTTTCACATGAGACAATTTAACAGGTCATAACTTGTACTGGTCTATAGGGTTCTAGCTGGACTTTATATGTAGATTACATTCACTGGTGCATGAAACCAGAAGGATCAAGGACAGCTGATAAATTAGTTTAATAGAAAGATTGCATGACGTGTATGGATTTTAAATAGAAATGATTTAATGAAAGAATACAAATAAAGTGCTGTTATTGAGCCCTCTTTGCTTTATAAAGCTCTATCAGGGGGCGGACATGTTGCTTAGAATCTTTGCTCAGTATAGCTCTATCAGGGGGCGGACATGGTGTTTAGAATCTTTGCTCTGTATAGCTCTATCAGGGGTGGACATGGTGTTTAGAATCTTTGCTCTGTATAGCTCTATCAGGGGGCGGACATGTTGTTTAGAATCTTTGCTCAGTATAGCTCTATCAGGGGGTGGACATGTTGTTTAGAATCTTTGCTCAGTATAGCTCTATCAGGGGGTGGACATGTTGGTTAGAATCTTTGCTCTGTATAGCTCTATCAGGGGGCAGACATGTTGGTTAGAATCTTTGCTCTGTATAGCTCTATCAGGGGGCGGACATGTTGTTTAGAATCTTTGCTCTGTATAGCTCTATCAGGGGGCGGACATGTTGTTTAGAATCTTTGCTCTGTATAGCTCTATCAGAAGGCGGACATGTTGGTTAGAATCTTTGCTCTGTATAGCTCTATCAGGGGGCGGACATGTTGCTTAGAATCTTTGCTCTGTATAGCTCTATCAGGGGGCAGACATGTTGGTTAGAATCTTTGCTCTGTATTGCTCTATCAGGGGGCGGACATGTTGTTTAGAATCTTTGCTCTGTATAGCTCTATCAGGGGGAGGACATGTTGTTTAGAATCTTTGCTCTGTATAGGTCTATCAGGGGGCGGACATGTTATTTAGAATCTTTGCTCTGTATAGCTCTATCAGGGGGCGGACATGTTGTTTAGAATCTTTGCTCTGTATAGCTCTATCAGGGTGCGGACATGTTGTTTAGAATCTTTGCTCTGTATAGCTCTATCAGGGGGCGGACATGCTGTTTAGAATCTTTGCTCTGTATAGCTCTATCAGGGGGCGGACATGTTGTTTAGAATCTTTGCTCTGTATAGCTCTATCAGGGGGCGGACATGTTGTTTAGAATCTTTGCTCTGTATAGCTCTATCAGGGGGCAGACATGTTGGTTAGAATCTTTGCTCTGTATAGCTCTATCAGGGGGCGGACATGTTGTTTAGAATCTTTGCTCTGTATAGCTCTATCAGGGGGAGGACATGTTGTTTAGAATCTTTGCTCTGTATAGGTCTATCAGGGGGCGGACATGTTATTTAGAATCTTTGCTCTGTATAGCTCTATCAGGGGGCGGACATGTTGTTTAGAATCTTTGCTCTGTATAGCTCTATCAGGGGTGGATATGTTGTTTAGAATCTTTGCTCTGTATAGCTCTATCAAGGGACGGACATGTTGTTTAGAATCTTTGCTCTGTATAGCTCTATCAGGGGGTGGACATGTTTAGAATCTTGGGTCATATAGGTCAGATCTTCTTTCATCTGATCCAAGATTCTAAAGATGTCCGCCCCCGGATAGTGATAAGGAGCAAACGGGGCTCAATAAGGTATGTATTGAAAATGCCTACGCTGGAAGCAATCTTTGAATTAAACAAATTCATTATGTGCCAACAGTTGTCCTTTAACACATCATGGGGGCAAAGTACAGAACAGGGATTTGAGACGATTAGCAATTTATAGTAATTTTAAAATCCCAAGCCATTTTGCACTATTGGAGCTGAGTGTCCTGTGCATCGCTCTTACCCTTGGGTAAATCCTTGGAGAGTGCTTTTATGTAGATAGCGGTCTGCTCACGTGTGGTGTATGCATTTAAATGAGCTCCCAAGCTCTCTAGCTCTTGTTCCAAAGCCGCCTGGGGACGTTTCTTTGTTCCCTGAAGGAAAGGAATGCTTCATTAAATTCAAAGAAATAATTCCCAACGTATATATTATTTTTAACAAACCATCTGCAGAGTTAAAATGATTAAAGCGAACCGGTCACCTGAAATGATTAAAGGTGCAGTCATACTGAACTATAAAAATCAATGTATCTAATGTTGAACACTTTTTAAAGGACAACTGAGAGAAAAGTTATGTTTAATTAAAATATTGCATCAATTATATACATATTAAATAGAATTGAGCTGATGAAAGAATACAAAATAAAGTGCCACATTGAACCCTCTTTGCCCTGTATTGCTCTATCAGGAGGCGGACATGGTGTTTAGAATCTTTGCTCCGTATACTTCTATCAGGAGGTGGACATGTTGTTTAGAATCTTTGCTCTGTATAGCTCTATCATGGGAGGACATGTTGTTTAGAATCTTTGCTCTGTATAGCTCTATCAGAGGCAGACATGTTGTTTAGATTCTTTGCTATGTATAGCTCTATCAGGGGGTGGACATGTTGCTTAGAATCTTTGCTCTGTATAGCTCTATCAGGGGTGGACATGTTGGTTAGAATCTTTGCTCTGTATAGCTCCATCAGGGGGCGGACATGTTGTTTAGAATCTTTGCTCTGTATAGCTCTATCACGGGGAGGACATGTTGTTTAGAATCTTTGCTCCGTACAGCCCTATCAGGAGGTGGACATGTTGTTTAGAATCTTTGCTCTATATAGCTCTATCAGGGGGTGGACATGTTATTTAGAATCTTTGCTCTATATAGCTCTATCAGGGGGTGGACATGTTATTTAGAATCTTTGCTCTATATAGCTCTATCAGGGGGAGGACATGTTGTTTAGAATCTTTGCTCTGTATAGCTCTATCAGGGGGCGGACATGTTGTTTAGAATCTTTGCTCTGTATAGCTCTATCAGGGGGCGGACATGTTGTTTAGAATCTTTGCTCTGTATAGCTCTATCAGGGGGTGGACATGTTGTTTAGAATATTTGGTCTGTATCTCTACATCAAGGGACGGACATATTGTTAAGAAACCTTTGCTCTGTATAGCTTTATCAGGGGCGGACATGTTGTTTGCAATCTTAGGGCAGAAGTGCTGGCCCATCTGACCAAAGATGTCTGCCCCCTAGAGCTATACCAATTACGGTATTGTCTTCTTTCATTGAAGCATTTCTATTTAAATTAAATATCTACACTTGATGCAGTCTTTCAATTAAAGTGAACGTTATTTTTTTTACCAACAGTTGTTCTTTAAAAAGAGCCTAAACACAATAATCCATACATTTATATATACACTTCAACATCATAAGATTTAGATGGGGAAAAACACAGTCCATGAAGGCACATGATATAGAGCAGATTGCCTTACTTTAAACAGCAGATGTTCCAGAAAATATGCTGAGCCGTTATTTTTTGGGTTTTCATAGCGACTTCCAGCTCCAATCCACACCCCCACCTGAGGATTAATTAAAAAAAAAAAGACAAAAAGTGACTAGACCGGTCAATAAACGTTTAAACTCGCACAGCTGGCCGATTAATGCATACAACTTTACAGAACTAAATTCAATGAATACACAATTATTTTTGCAATACTTAAAAATTTTGCAGAGTTTCTCCCAGTGAAAAGGGAATCCCCAGTGCTAACTTTGGAGCCAGTCAGAATGCGTGGAGATGCCCATAGCATGTGTGAAGCTAGAGGCACATGCCTAGTTCCGCAGACTACATGGGCCGAACGGTTCCTATCTGCCGACACATTCCATGTTTATATATGTATGTGTTTTGGGAGTCCATATGCAAATTTACAGATAACCTGGGGACAAAGGTGTGTGTACCACAGATAGCGCATGACATCACCGTGCTCCTCCCCCCATTATAGCAGCTACACACAAACACTGCAAACTTGGACCAAAAGTGGAAGTGCATGATCAATTTGTGCTAAATTGATGAATATCTTGCCAAGCAAAATAAAAACAGATCCAGGGTAATGAAACTGCCCACCCACATAATAGAAAGATGGATACAAACTGGCTGAGTGCCCTTTTAAAATAATGTGCAATTATTTGTATCCCCTTACAGTACTTTAGTGCATGCAAATCTTGTTGAATTAAAAGGCATGGTGACTTACGGTGCATGTAGCCTGGCCAGATTCCTCTGAAGCAATACGCAGTCCATTGTCCAGAGTGGTTATCTGGGTGTCAGGAATATTCTGCAGTGTTTGAGCATAGGAAGCAGCAGACCGATTCCTCTTCAGAGCTAGTAAGGCAGGCTGGGAAAATGTAATGAACAAATGAAAACAATGGATTACATTATACTTGTTTGTTCTAGACAAGTGATGGCTACTCTCCAGCCAACTCAACGTGAATAGCATCATTAGGTTAAACATCTCCCCAGCAGCTCTCTTTCAGAGTCTTTGAGGCATCTACACAAAAGGCACAAAAGTGTGAGTGAGAAAGATTAGCCAAGATTAGACACAAGGCTTACTTCCAGTAACTAGAGTTAGTGTAATTACTGTTTACCATGTCCTTTACTATAAACCAAGGCTTTGCAAATTTCTGTAGCCTTCAGGAGCGAGGAAGGTGGTACTTCCATAGAGTTCAACGTAAAACAGTCATAAAAGTAGTGGCTCCCAGGATTTATCACTCTGCTTTAAACTACTTATAAAATCTATAAACTAGTAGAAAACAGAAGCTCTTTTTAAAGACTTTGAGGCACCTGCACAACAGCAAGCAAACACCCTGACACTGTCAAAGGTTGTTTTTTTTTGTATGTACTAACCTGTAGAAAGGTTAGTGCATACAACATTGTAGGAATAGCTTTCATCCTCAGTACAAAACATCACTGCATAAACTACCCATTTTCTTTTTAATAGTCAATCCTTAACGGAAACATCCATTTAATTGGGATTTTAATATATCCAGGAAATCCAAGACATTATACGGCATTAGAGAAAAAAATGCTTGATAGTTTGTGGCTCCTGCGATTTGGTAGAAGCAGCCTAGTCCTCCTGAAAGGCTTATACTCTACTGTTAAGGACTAGTGTCTGTGAGGAGTCAGTGCTGCATCCGGATACACAGGGCACGTGATGTGTATTGGGCTGCTCTCTGTCCAATTTATGGGCCTCATTCTACAGGTCAAGGACATGCTGCCGGCTGAGATTTGTGCAGTGTTTCTATGTGAAACAGTAGTACTGTATTATAGAAACATAGAAACATAGAATGTGTCGGCAGATAAGAACCATTCGGTCCATCTAGTCTGCCCAATTTTTTTATTTTTTTTTTTGAGTACTTTTATTAGTCCCCCGTTCCCGGTCTTATAGCTAGGATAGCCTTGTGTCTATCCCACGCATGCTTAAAATCCTTGACTGTGTTTACCTCTACCACTTCTGCTGGCAGGCTATTCCATACATCCACTACCCTCTCAGTAAAGTAATACTTCCTGATATTACTTTTAAATCGTTGCCCCTCTAATTTAAGACTATGTCCTCTAGTTGTGGTAGTTTTTCTTCTTTTAAATATACTCTCTTCCTTTACTGTGTTGATTCCCTTTATGTATTTAAATGTTTCTATCATATCCCCCCTGTTACGTCTTTCCTCCAAGCTATACATGTTAAGATGCTTTAACCTTTCCTGGTAAGTTTTATCCTTCAACCCATGAACCAGTTTAGTAGCCCTTCTCTGAACTCTCTCCAAAGTATCAATATCCTTCTGGAGATAAGGTCTCCAGTACTGCGTACAATACTCCAAGTGAGGTCTCACCAGTGCTCTGTACAATGGCATGAGCACTTCCCTCTTCCTACTGCTAATACCTCTCCCTATGCAACCAAGCATTCTGCTAGCATTTCCTGCTGCTCTATTGCATTGCCTACCTACCTTCAAGTCCTCTGAAATTATTACTCCTAAATCCCTTTCCTCAGATGTTGAGGTTAGGACTGTACCAAATAGTCTATATTCTGCTTTTGGGTTTTTACGCCCAAGGTGCATAATCTTGCACTTGTCCACATTAAATGCCAGTTGCCACTGCTCTGACCATTTTTCTAGTTTAGCTAAATCATTTGCCATTTGGCTTATCCCTCCATGAATATCAACCCTGCTGCAAATCTTTGTATCATCAGCAAAAAGACATACTTTACCAACAAGACCTTCTGCAATATCGCTAATAAAAATATTAAAGAGAATGGGTCCAAGAACAGATCCCTGAGGTACCCCACTAGTAACAAGACCTTGCATCGAATATACCCCATTGACTACAACCCTCTGTTGCCTGTCACTCAGCCATTGTCTAATCCATTCAACAATATTGAAATCCAAACTCAAAGATTTCAGTTTATTGATAAGCCTTCTATGTGCGACAGTGTCAAAAGCCTTACTGAAATCTAGGTAAGCAATGTCTACTGCACCACCCTGATCTATTATTTTAGTTACCCAATCAAAAAAATCAATAAGATTAGTTTGGCATGATCTCCCTGAAGTAAACCCATGCTGTCTCTGATCTTGAAATCCAAGCGACTTTAGATGTTCAACAATCCTATTCTTTAACAAGGTTTCCATTATTTTCCCCACTACTGAAGTAAGACTTACTGGTCTATAGTTGCCCGCCTCCTCCTTACTACCTTTCTTGTGAATGGGCACAACATTAGCTAATTTCCAATCTTCTGGAACTACTCCCAGTATTCTGTCACTTTAAACCTGGACTTCCTAATGTGCAAACACAAAGTATTATAGCTCTGCTACGAACAGGCAGGACATACTCAGGTGACTCTACAGCCACATTTGAAACCTACACTAATATGGAAGCTGTGACGCAGGGGATCACACACACATTAAAAGGACCTCTCCATGCATTAAACCGAGATCTGCTTTAATATACTAGTACCTTAAGTAGCCATCCCATTCAATCACTCTTTCTGAAGTGCAGTTTTCCTGCAATTAACCTCAATCAAATCTCACCATAACCACCGTACATACAGCTGTATGATCAGCAGTTTTTGAGCAACATGTAAAACTGATAATGCTGCCCTGCAGAAAGTCTCATTCATATGTGTTCAGAGGGAAATCAATCAATTCAGGTAGTTCTAATGGAATACCCTCCTTGGTTACTTGCTTATTACATCAAATCACAGGCATTTGTTTTTAACACAAGGAAATTACACAGTGGATCAATAATTGTTTATATTTATGAAAATAAACAATGTAGTTCAAGTATCAGTTCTTTTGTTTTAATCTGCATGAGCAAACAAAACACAATTTGTGTTTTCGAAAAATGTATTAAACTTGTATAGAACTTGGAGCAATTCATTAGTATTGATAAAGGTTTATTTTCTTCATAATGATACCATGTTATGGGCGGGGGGGGCTATAACATTTTTAGTTGTTTGTAGACACGTAATATAGTATTACTTCCCATTTTATCGTCACCTGTCCTTTGCTAGCCAGATGCCTACGCTGACTGGCCCAATCCATATATTGATTTAATAAAAGGACTCAAAATAGAATACAAACGGATTATTCACTTTTTGCAGCAATTTAGAAACACCCATTAATATAACAAGGCTATATATATTTTTGCTGTTCAGACTGTCTTGTCATTAGGTCTTTAATCAATAAACTTGTCCTAGAATTGCTCAAAACACATGTACTTAAAGGGCATCTCCCTGGGGACAGAGAGGAGTGTTTTTGGGGGATGCACAGACTCATATAAAGCAAGCTATGTCCTTATCTCCTTGTGTAACATACCCTCAGGTCTCCCAGTAACCGGGGCCTGGATGACCTTCCTCGGGGACTCTTCCCCTCTGACAGCCCCTGGCCCTCCATTAACCTGAACCTCCCCTTAGGACACATCCACAGACCCTCTCCCCACCCTCCAGCTGCTCTGCGGAGCCCGGTACCCACCGTACGGGCCCTGAAGAAAGCTCTGCTCGCCGACCCACCAGCTCTGCACACAGACGCCGCCATCTTCCGGCTGACAAGGACAGGAAAGCAGCGCGCATGCGCAATGAGAGACCTAGTACTGCAGGCTGCTCGCCGATAGCAGCTCAGCAGCAGCACCTACAGGTGGGAGGCCAAACTGCAGCGGCTTGATTAGGGCAGGTACCCTTACTGCTCCAGTTACAGGCAGGAGCAAATCTGGGTCAACGTTCTAAAATGGAACATTGCGTTGGTTGCTATGGTGACTGCTCCACTTTTGGATCTTTGCCACAAATTTGTTTTATGTCTGTGTGTTTCCACTTCTAGATTATCAAGGCAAAAAAAGTTCTAAATTTGGAGCAAACATGGTTTCCACGGTAATTTCTATTTTAGTATTTTTTTCTCAAATAGCACCAGTTTTGTCTTGATAAATATGGCCCATTGTGTTTCCTTGACTGCAGTTTTAAATAAGGGAGGTTGTATAGATGCTGCATGCGTATACCTTTCCATCCCAGACTGCACACTTTGGAACCAATGCAGTCATGAGGTTATTATTTTTCACAAGCTGCCTGAATAAAATGCTCATGTAGTCACTGTTATCACTAATTTATATCTTGAAAACCCTCCCTAATAGGCCAGGATTTCGGGATATCCCCCACCTAGGGTTACCACCTTTTCTACAAAAAAAAATACCAGCCTTGGTACTGTCTCCATAGTCTTATCATTGGCATCAAGCCAATTTTGACCAGCCTGCCGGTAAAATAACAGCTGGGTGGCAACCCTACCCCTACCAAATGCTCAGGCTACTTATTAATTAGCACAGGTGCATGTCACGGGGTGGCTGCCTGATCTACTTGTGTTGCAGGGGGAAATCTTGAAAACCCTGATTGTTGAGAAGCTGTGTCATTGTGATTTGGGAAACTCTGTACTGGGTATGTCAATAGACACTGCACATTACTGTGTATTTTATTGCTGTGGAGTCTGTGATACACTCACACGCTGCACATTACTGTGAGTTTTATTGCTTTGGAGTCTGATACACTCACACGCTGCACATTACTGTGAGTTTTATTGCTGTGGAGTCTGTGATACACTCACACACTGCACATTACTGTGAGTTTTATTGCTGTGGAGTCTGTGATACACTCACACACTGCACATTACTGTGAGTTTTATTGCTGTGGAGTCTGTGATACACTCACACGCTGCACATTAATGTGAGTTGTATTGCTGTGGAGTCTGTGATACACTCACACACTGCACATTACTGTGAGTTTTATTGCTGTGGAGTCTGTGATACACTCACACACTGCACATTACTGTGACACACACACACTGCACAATACTGTGAGTGTTATTGCTATGGAGTCTGTAATACACTCACAGTAATGTGCATTGTGTGTGCATCAGGCTGCACAGCAATAAGACTCACAGTAATGTGTGGTGTATGTATATTAAAAGTTGCTGTTGATAGCAAAGGTTAATCGCAAGGTGAGAAATTGGTAGACTGCTTCTGTAGCAAAATCTGGTCGACGGCACCATTGGTCCAGTTCAGACGGGGCATTGTACGCTTTGTACTTTGCTACAAATCCATATTCTAGAAAATATCAGCGTGTTAAGATGACTCCTTGTCTGCGGCAAGAAGAAAATATTTGCCCATAAATGCTTGTAACGGGAATCACGGTCTCCTTGTGTTCCTTGGCCGTCCTTAGTCACAATCCTTCTTTTTTGGCCACTGAATCGAACAGTCAGGAACGTCGAGCTTAATACTCTCTCCTCCAATCCCCCATGTAACGGACACAACCAGATATATTGGTTATAACAGAGTCACACACTTTATTATGGAACTTCGACATATATAGACATGAAAAAAACCTTATCTTTAAGATATTTAAAATTGGTCAACCACTGTGGCACCGATCAGGGCAGGGTAACGACGACGTGGGGTGACCAATCCCTAGGCCAATGTACCGGGCCAATCAGCTCGCAGGTGATGGCTGAGGGACGTCCCAACCCTCCATATATGGAATTTCAGAGGCGGTGATGTAGCGACCAATCAGAAGAGGGGCTATACCCCTATACATATATGGAGATTCGAAGGAGGTCTGGTCCAAGCGACCAATGGCTGAAGGGCCCGTTAACCTCGAGAAGGTCCCAGCAGCCGGGCTTAACCTTTATTGTAATGGCTGATAGGAAGTGTACTATAAATGCTGGGGAAATGGGTCCGTTTACCAAGGTTATCTTAAGTCTCTGCTCACTCAGGGGTCTGTGAAAACGGTACTCTGGCATCTAATGCCACTGACCGGGTGAGGGTGTAATGCAGTCATGGACTAATCAGAATAGATAATATTCTTCAGCATCCTTTGGTCACCAACGGCTGGGAGTCTATTCCATACACATCAGGCTGGTTACAGTCTTGATTCAGGCAGCACCTGAAACATGAGCACAGTTATATTAAGTGATCCAGCAATTCACAAGGACACATTTCATGTTTAAATGAATACAGGCTTTTTTTTTTTTTTTTACACTGCCAGTTGGACACCAATGCCTTAGTGCTTCATGACCTCGTGGCTGCATAGAACGTCTATTGTATAGGGTTAGAGAGGCAAAGGTCATGCAAGGGTGGGACCCATAACCTTGCCCCTGATCCCAGGGGGCCTTGAATCTCTGCACTCAGTGATGCAATTGGAATCTCTCCATTACTTTTTCAGTGTACTGTGCTATAGATCATGTTGTGCCCAGTTGCTTTCTGTTTGTCTGCATGGTATCTTGATGGATGGTGGCTACAGAAACATCTTGCTCCTCAGATAACATCACCATGCAAAAGGGTCAAAAAGCCTGTTGAAGTCTGGGACATGGTTCTGAATGCAACCATAGTAGCGCTACCTTATGTCAATATATATAGTATGGTCCAAACATCTGTGTACACCATCACCAACCAGTTAGATTTGATCATTTATTAAAAACCAGCTAACACTTGTATTGTGTTCACCCTTATTATTATAGAATACATTATTTAACATGCAGATGAACCATTTTTTGTCTCTTTGTTAAATCTCTATGTAGAATTTATACGAATATCCTCTTAGCACACCACATGATGGTGTCAACTCAAAATTAAAAAATACCAGCTGTGATATAGCCTAAAGCCAATTAGGTGGCAACCCCTCGGTCATATAGACAGATATAATGTGTCAGCAGATAAGAACCATTGGGTTCATCGAGTCTGCCCAACAATACTGAAAGGTTATTGATTTTCAGCGTGTGCCAGTATGTGGACCCTACTATATGTACATCTACAAGGTCATGCTGATCATGGAGTCAGTCCTAAGACACAGCAGGTGTTAATGAGAAATAATGTGATAAAACTATCCGATTAATCAGTAATTCAGATTTTTCTCTTGGTCGACCAGCCGGACAATGAATACTGAAGATACATGGACCACTCACCTGGGCATTCTGTGGGAGGACATGGTCTGGCTCCATTGTCAGGTAGGTCACAGCATCGTGTACAGAGTGGAAGACAAGGGACTTTGTGATGTTATTAGTAAAGAAATTGCCTTTCTCCATTCCTGCCATGACTGTATCTGGGTGCGAGAGAATACAGTATTTAAAGGGACTCAGTCACCTAAACATTGTTATACTATGTATATTGAATGATTGGACGTGATCTACACATTGTGTTTGCAAAATTGCAAGCAATTACCTAAATTAAGAGAAAATGTGTCTGCATTGTCTCCTGTTTATGACATCACCTGTGGCTTGATATGCAAATACACTGCTTTTCAATGGGAAATGTGTAATTTGCAAATCTAACCAAACGTGATGTCATAAGCAGGAGACTCCAGACACATTGACGAAAAATGCAGTTTTGTTAACATAATTAATAGCTATGTGTTTAGGTGATACAGTCGAGTTAGTACATTTATATTGTATATCTTTAAATCTTGGAGAACTGAGTCTGGTGAATCCCATTGTTTTTTTTCCCATTGAAATACTGCACTTCTCACCCTAATAAAGTTGGCAACAAATATATAAACACAATATAAATGAGAGGTTTTGGTTTTATGAATTGGCCAAAGCATAATTAGTCTCACTCTCCACGTCAAGGCACAGTCTCGATAGGGTGAGAACCTAACCTCACCTATTGTCTAGTGGGCACACAAAGCAGTTTATACAGCCTATTAGTACAGCCTATTACACTGTATTTGCAGCATACTCACACCTGTTGGGCTTCATTTTATACATTTATGTTATCTGAGCCTGTGACTAGCTTAGCGCACCAACATTTTTCTTTTCCTTATAAAAGAGCTACTGAATTTTGTCTGCTTTTCATGAAATCTAAAGTAATTATCATGGTGAATTTTGGGGATATGCTGTGTAGGTTTTCATTTCTCTTTTCCTCTTGGCCGAATTTGTTAACCCCGATGTATACCTGTACTATACTTGGTGATGTGAGGCTTGCATGCAGCTGCTCCAGAGTCCAGTGGCGGCATGCTTTACACCACTCTATCCGATGCTTGGCATTGTACTTGGTGATGTGAGGCTTGCATGCAGCTGCTCCAGTGTCCAGTGGCGGCCTGCTTTACACCACTCGATCCGATGCTTGGCATTGTACTTGGTGATGTGAGGCTTGCATGCAGCTGCTCCAGAGTCCAGTGGCAGCATGCTTTACACCACTCGATCCTATGCTTGGTATTGTACTTGGTGATGTGAGGCTTGCATGCAGCTGCTCCAGAGTCCAGTGGTGGCATGCTTTACACCACTCGATCCGACGCTTGCCATTGTACTTGGTGATGTGAGGTTTGCATGCAGCTGCTCCAGAGTCCAGTGGCGGCATGCTCTACACCACTCTATCCGATGCTTGGCATTGTACTTGGTGATGTGAGGCTTGCATGCAGCTGCTCCAGTGTCCAGTGGCGGCCTGCTTTACACCACTCGATCCGACGCTTGCCATTGTACTTGGTGATGTGAGGTTTGCATGCAGCTGCTCCAGAGTCCAGTGGTGGCATGCTTTACACCACTCGATCCGATGCTTGGCATTGTACTTGGTGATGTGAGGCTTGCATGCAGCTGCTCCAGTGTCCAGTGGCGGCCTGCTTTACACCACTCGATCCGATGCTTGGCATTGTACTTGGTGATGTGAGGCTTGCATGCAGCTGCTCCAGAGTCCAGTGGTGGCATGCTTTACACCACTCGATCCGATGCTTGGCATTGTACTTGGTGATGTGAGGCTTGCATGCAGCTGCTCCAGAGTCCAGTGGTGGCATGCTTTACACCACTCGATCCGATGCTTGGTATTGTACTTGGTGATGTGAGGCTTGCATGCAGCTGCTCCAGAGTCCAGTGGTGGCGTGCTTTACACCACTCGATCCGATGCTTGGCATTGTACTTGGGGATGTGAGGCTTGCATGCAGCTGCTCCAGAGTCCAGTGGCGGCATGCTTTACACCACTCGATCCAACGCTTGGCATTGTACTTGGTGATGTGAGGCTTGCATGCAGCTGCTCCAGAGTCCAGTGGCGGCGTGCTTTGCACCACTCGATCCGACGCTTGGCATTGTACTTGGTGATGTGAGGCTTGCATGCAGCTGCTCCAGAGTCCAGTGGCGGCGTGCTTTACACCACTCGATCCGACGCTTGGCATTGTACTTGGTGATGTGAGGCTTGCATGCAGCTGCTCCAGAGTCCAGTGGCGGTGTGCTTTACATCACTCGATCCGACGCTTGGCATTGTACTTGGTGATGTGAGGCTTGCATGCAGCTGCTCCAGAGTCCAGTGGCGGCATGCTTTACATCACTCGATCCGACGCTTGGCATTGTACTTGGTGATGTGAGGCTTGCATGCAGCTGCTCCAGAGTCCAGTGGTGGCATGCTTTACACCACTCGATCCAACGCTTGGCATTGTACTTGGTGATGTGAGGCTTGCATGCAGCTGCTCCAGAGTCCAGTGGTGGCATGCTTTACACCACTCGATCCAACGCTTGGCATTGTACTTGGTGATGTGAGGCTTGCATGCAGCTGATCCAGAGTCCAGTGGCGGCGTGCTTTGCACCACTCGAGCCGACGCTTGGCATTGTACTTGGTGATGTGAGGCTTGCATGCAGCTGCTCCAGAGTCCAGTGGTGGCATGCTTTACACCACTCGATCCGACACTTGGCATTGTACTTGGTGATGTGAGGCTTGCATGCAGCTGCTCCAGAGTCCAGTGGTGGCATGATTTACACCACTCGATCCGACGCTTGGCATTGTACTTGGTGATGTGAGGCTTGCATGCAGCTGCTCCAGAGTCCAGTGGCGGCGTGCTTTACACCACTCGATCCGATGCTTGGTATTGTACTTGGGGATGTGAGGCTTGCATGCAGCTGCTCCAGAGTCCAGTGGCGGCATGCTTTACACCACTCGATCCGACGCTTGGCATTGTACTTGGTGATGTGAGGCTTGCATGCAGCTGCTCCAGAGTCCAGTGGCGGCATGCTTTACACCACTCGATCCGATGCTTGGCATTGTACTTGGTGATGTGAGGCTTGCATGCAGCTGCTCCAGAGTCCAGTGGCGGCATGCTTTACACCACTCGATCCGATGCTTGGCATTGTACTTGGTGATGTGAGGCTTGCATGCAGCTGCTCCAGAGTCCAGTGGCGGCATGCTTTACACCACTCGATCCGATGCTTGGCATTGTACTTGGTGATGTGAGTCTTGCATGCAGCTGCTCCAGGGTCCAGTGGCGGCGTGCTTTACACCACTCAAGCCGATGCTTGGCATTGTACTTGGTGATGTGAGGCTTGCATGCAGCTGCTCCAGAGTCCAGTGGTGGCATGCTTTACACCACTCGATACGACGCTTGCCATTGTACTTGGTGATGTGAGGTTTGCATGCAGCTGCTCCAGAGTCCAATGGCGGTGTGCTTTACACCATTCGATCTGACGCTTGGCATTGTACTTGGAGATGTGAACCCATTCCATGAAGCTCCCACCGCACAGTTTTTGTGCTTATTAATGCCGCTGAAAGGTTTTAACTTTTCAGCTATGGAATCAGAAGAGCACCTGCAACTTTTACACACCATGCGCCTCAGCACTCAGTGACCCCGCTCTGTGACTTTACGTGGTCTTCCACTTTGTGGCTGTGTTGCCGCTGTTCCTAAATATTTCTATGTTTCAATAATACCACTTACAGTTGACCGTGGAATATCTAGCAGGGATGAAATATCAGAAGCTGTCTATTTGAACCTGTAGCAATGGGACTGATTGAAACACCTGAATTCAATAACTAAGAGGTGTGTCCCAATAATTTGGTCCATATAGATAGTGTGTGTGTGTGTGTGTGTGTGTATATATATATATATATAATTTCCAATAATTAATTTGTGTAAGGTTGTAAAAGTGGAGCTGTCACCATGGAAACCAATTAAATGTTTCTGCTAATTACATCACTTTTTGACCACAAATAATCTTTATTAATAGCCACCATTGTTGCCAAATATGCAATGAAATAATTTCTAGGATAACCCTGC